>VZTO01011695.1:18634-43640 GCA_013400615.1 Syrrhaptes paradoxus
AAGCTAAGTAATTTTTAGGTAATTTTTAAAGATTTCCTGAGAAAGGTACTGTACTAAAATAATTGTTGAAAATAGAGCTCTAGCAAAGGATATATTTCTGTTGTGTTCACAATTCACAGTCAGGAATGAGTTAATAAAAACGGGAAGTGAATTTCAGTAGAAGCTTTGGAAACTCTGAAAGCTTGCTTAAATATAAATTCTATAGGAAAAGAGGAAGAGGAGAGAGGAAGCCTTGGGCAGGAGCTGGAATATGCTCTATATATAAGGAATATTCTGGAGTTAGCAGGAACAAAAGGAGACTCTTGACTGTATCAGGAGGTACTGACATTTCCCCCTTGCCAGTAAGCAGTTATTTAAGAGTTGGGGCATATGTTTTGCTGGAAGAGAGAAAGGAAGTTAAGAGAATTGCTCTTTGAGATCTCCAGGCCAATTGTAAATGGCATCTGCATACAAATTTGTCTTGACTGAATTAAAATTGAAGTGTTTTGCTAGCTAAACCTGATTTTATAAGATCAAGATGCTAAAGCTGCTAGAATTATACTACTAGATGTATTTAGGATCACAGTGAGAAAAAAGTGTCAACCCTTTTTTCTTTTTGGCTGTCACCATTCTCTACCTCATGAGGGTGCCATTGATGCAGCACTTGATTAAAGGTTACTTGAGTTTCCAGTCTTAACAATGGATTTCTTTGGATTTTTTTTTGCTGTTTAACAGAGTGGAACGATGTCAAAACTATCAAAATTTGAAATTGAGTTACCTGCAGCACCCAAGTCCTCCAAGCTCAGCCTTTCTGAAAGAGATATTGCTATGGCTACAATGTATGTATCTAACAAATCAAGCCTTTCTCGGAAAAGTGTGACACTTTGTGGGTGCTGAGAAAAGACAAGAGCATTAACATGGTTGCACTTGTTTCTTGTCCTAACAGTGCTACTGCTTTAAAGTGTTTCAGTTACTGCCTTGAACAAAGCATCTGAACAACTCTTTTGGGGCAAGGCAGGGAGGGGAAGCTAACTGAGAAGTCTTGATTAAACAGAAATTTTGACAATGCTTAATTTTTGAACTGCTATGTTGGAAGAGTTTTTCTTAGATGCCTGACTTGCAAAAGCATAGGCTGTGCATTGTGATGTATCGAGAGCTGGTTTAGTCTTTCACTTTTAATTAATTGATCACTTGACTTAGGTAATCTGTTCTTTTAGGATAAAATATACGTCTCTAATAGACTAGTAGAGCTCTTACTTGAAAATAATGCTTTAATCCTGTTGTCTCACTAGATATGGGCAGCTTTATGTTCTCTATTTGAGGCATCACTCAAGGACTTCCAATAGTACAGGAGCAGAAGTAGTCCTCTATCACTTACCAAGGTAAGAGCAGAATGAAGAACATAAATGGCAATTCACGTGCATGTAAGAGACATCTGCTTTTCGGGTTTAGACAAGCTTACTGACCTGTTCTCATCTCTGTCTTTAGAGAGGGCTCCTGTAAGAAGACACATATTTTAAAGCTGAACAGAACCGGAAAGTTTGCACTGAATGTTGTGGATAACTTGGTGGTAGTACATCATCAGGATACTGAGGTATAATTTGTTTATATTATGTTGTGCCTTAACTTTTAAAAGTTGGGGGTAGATTTTAATAATGATGCCTGTTAGCTCTAGAAAATATTTTCGCATTTGCTTAGCTTTTCTAAAAGCCAGAGTATTTTCAGGAACAAAACCATAAGGGTATAAGATATTAAAAGTTTTAATTTTTACCTTGTTGGGCTAACGTTTAATTAGGGCTGTTGCTAATGCCTGTTTTTTCATACGCTTTTTTTTTTTTTTTCCTACTGGTTAGTTTCCAGTGATACTCTGCTGCTGCACTGTGTAGTTTTTCAAGGCATTACACAAAGCGGTAGAGTTAAATTGGACAGTAAAATCCTGGGAACTTCCTGTATCACACTTCAATGATATGTTTCTATGACACAAACTTACGCTCCTTTAGTTTGAAGGCCCAAATCTGCAAAAACGTCTATGAACACATATGATCTCATGCATACGGTAGCCTAGGTGAAACTTGCTTGTCTGTAGTCTCAGTAGCAGGGCTTGATCAGTGGTAAACCTGAAGTGGTGCTTAGGTCTTCACTTGTGGAAAGGCTTTGGCTTCTTGTATTATCTTCTCTTGGCAGCTTCAAGAACCAGGACGCAGTTACAATTCATGTTAATTCTACATATCGGCATTTAACCCAGAGCACTTACTCTCCAGCATTTTTGCCAACCTGTAAACATAACTATATAAAAACAGAGTACAAAATTGGATAGAATAGGGTAGATTACCAATAATTGAAATCATGTTTCATTAGCACCGAAAGCGAAGCTTGTGCAAGCCTAAGAATGTGGTCTGTACTGGGCAGAAGCATTAATGACCTGAGTTGAATAAAACTGAATGGTGGAAGTATGAGGAGATCATAAGAAGATGCAGAATTTTCTTCACAGTTTCTAGCATCTATAACTAAGCAGTGAATTTGATACTGGTTTCTTGTAAGGGGGTGTATAAGAGAGGCCAAGAGAGACGTTTGACCAGGGCCTGTAGTGACAGTTCAAGGGGCAATAGTTTTAAACTTAAGGAGGGTAGATTTAGATTGGATATAAGAAAGAAATTTTTTACAGTGAGGGGGGTGAGACCTTGGAACAGGTTGCCCAGAGAAGTTGTGGATGCCCCATCCCTGGAGGTGTTCCAGGTCAGGTTGGACAGGGATTGGAGCAACCTAATCTAGTGAAGATGTCCCTGCCCACAGCACCTCCCTTCCAACCCAAACCATGCTATCATTCTAATGGAGAGCACAAAATGGAAATGTAAAAAGCAGCTTGAATACATGTAAAGGGGTGGCAATTCACATTTGTGAGTACTAATTTCCTCTTCTCAATTGCAGACTTCAGTTATATTTGACATCAAGCTAAAAGGAGAATTTGATGGGTCTGCTACCATCCATCAGTTTGTACTTCCTCCTCGATCAATACAGCCCTATCAAATGCCTGTAGCAGGTATAACTGCTATATAATAAATATCCTAACACTTGTCAAGATTGTCTGTGATAAACTGCCTAATACTATTTAAATGTGACAGCTGGCATACAAGAGAGCTTCAGTTCTTAGGATGCCCGTTACTAACACTTCTAATACATATTTAGGAGAGGGTGAGGTAGGACGGAAGGTAAGAAGGAATTGAGCTTAAATTTGTGTTCTAAACTTGTACCTACTACAGAAAAGTAAGGTGCGTACGTCCCATAGTACTTTGCTTTTACACCTCAAAGTTGTTGGTGGTTTTGTTTTGGTTTTTTTTGGCCACAGCTATAAAAGCTTGTGTATGTACTCAAAAGCACTCCCTGCTTTTCTGGCTTCAGTCATGACTGTAAACTTCCTAAATCACATAAAGAGGCTGAAAGTCAATCCAAGCTGAGAATGAAGTTTAGGACCAGTTTAGAAGCAATGCTAAGATCAATGTTAGGACTTCAGTGCTTAGATTCTTCTTGGATTATCTGTCTGATCTCCTGTCCTACATGTGTAGCAAATAATTACCCTCAAGCTGGAAGTAGCTAGAAATAGTCTGAAGATAGAGATCCACGATGCTTTGTCCTATGCTAGTGGACTTTTCTCATCTCTAAAGATGCTTCTATAGGAATGATTGCACCTTAAAAGCTCTTTAACATCTGAGTTTTTGAAGACACTAATAACAAGTATGACTAATAAATCTGGAGGCAGAGTTTTGTATGAAACAAAGATTAGGATCAAAAAATACAAACCAGTCTTGCTTTTTAAGAAACTAAAGTGATTACATATAAATAACAGCAAATGAAGTCTGTGTATTTAGCATTATCATACTAGAGATAGAATACTTGTGCATGCATTATTTCACTTATCTGAAAAACAAAATAATAATGTTTTGGATAAACTGTTTGCCTTGTCACAGTGTCAGAGTCTTTGTAGATGATCTGCCTACACAAATGGGTCTCTCCCTTTTGCCTGTGTGCTGTAGGACTGCTAGAAATGTTACAATCTATGCTTGCCTTTTCAGTGTAAGATTGTAGTTTGTATTTTATTAGCGTAGGAGAGCTGCCAGAGTACCACTGTTCTTCACCTAATGTTAATTTTTCTGCAGGTCCAGCTTCTGTGACAAGTCAGTCTCCCGTTCCATGTAAACTCTGTATCCTTTAAATACTCTACAAATGTCAGAGTCTTACTGAAACCTCATTCTTTGTACAAGCACGGAAGAAGTTAGAATTTGTTACTTTAACCCACTGAAGTCAGCGTTAGCAGATTATGCATATTTACTTAAAGACAAAATAGTATGCTTCATAAGAGACTGGTGCTTTCCTAGAGTTGTAAATGCGGAAATCTAATATACCACAATACTACATTTATTGGTCAGTTGGAATGCATGTATGAAATTACTGATCAGGTACAGCATGAAAGTGAAGAGATAATTCAAAGAATACTGTTCAAGACCTTACAAGAAAAGGTGGCATTAAATGAAAGTATGTTAATGGGATCTACTGCAGTACAGTAATGTGACTTTAGTAGCAACAATTTATAATCAACCTTAATAGAGATGTTAGAACTTTAACATATAGATTCTTCTTCTTGGATTGTCTTTCAACCTGATATTATCATCAGTGCAAGTGAAGGTAAGTGGTGAGCTCACTCTGCTGTACTTGGTGTCAAAGTGTGGCTAGTTTATACCTTCAGTGCACAAAGCAGCTTAAAGTGATGAACCAGAGGTACCTCCTAAGACAGGATCCCTTGTGGTAGTGACAGCTGAGGATGACCCTATCCTTACTACAGCTTCTCAGGGGTAATGCTGCTCTAAAAGAACCTGAGAAAGGCAAATCTCCAGGTAGAGATCAGCAATGAATAGTGTCCCTGAGGGGTCCATAGTGGGACCAGTACTGTTTAATATCGTCATCAGTGACAGAGACAGGGGGATCATATGCACCCTCAGCCTGTTTGCAGATGACACAAAGGTGAGTGGAGCAGTCTGAAACCTGATTGAGTCAAAGATGTCCCTGTTCATTGGATGGGTGGTTGAACTAGATGCCCCTTAACCACCCTTCCACCCCAAACTATTCTATGATTTTATAATAGAGATGAGTTCTCATTCAAGGTGGAACAGTTGGATGTCTAGGCTATACTATATAAGGCAATTCACTTTCTGTTTTACTCCTTCAAATCAAGGTTACCTCTGGAGTCTTCAAGTGAAACTTGAACCTGTAGTTAACCTCTTGCTCGATAAAGGAAAACTAATGGATTTCCTTCTCCAAAGGAAAGAATGCAAAATGGTTATACTATCTGTATGCTCTCAAAGTAAGTTCACATGCTTTGTCCCTATCTTGAAAGTACAATACTACTTATGAATAAATGCTCACACAAGTTAGCGGGGCTGTTCTCAGATTTGAGATCACTGCTGAAGGTAGCTTGGGCCTGTAAAATGTAATTTGCCTAGACTGCCCTCAGTCACCATTCTGAAGGAATTACTTAACCACATTAAAGAATTTAACTCTTCCCCCCCCTTGCTCCTTTGAGTTAAAATACATCTGACATGACTGAAAGTGTTTCTTTAAAGTTTAGAATCAAGCTTAGACTAGAGATCACCTTTTGCTAAAGGTAACATTAACCCCCGGGTTATTTCTCTCCATAGTTCTTTTTCTCTTTTTATCTTTTCAGTGCTCAGTGAGCCAGAAAGGGGATCGCTGTCTGTGATTGCAACTGTTTTTGACAAACTGAATCATGAATATAAGAAGTATTTGGAAGCTGAGCAAAGCTATACTATGGTAAATGATGTTAGCTACAGCAGCTTACAAAAATAGGATGGTGCTATTTGCATTTCTGGTTGCATCATGGTGAAGGCAAAATACCTGTTCTTTTCTATTTTGGAAATCCAGCCCTACCCCAAGGTCCTGGCTGCCTCAGGCTCACTGTAGAAGGCCTACTGTGCAAGGTGAACTTACCCCCCCACTTAGCACTCCGCTGGGGCAGCTGCTGCATAGCTCACCTCCAGCATTGACAAGTAACACACCCCTGCCCTTCAAAAACAGAAAGAGGGCAGAAGCTCAGAAAGCAACTTGGAACCCAGAACTATCAAAATGGTTTCCAAACCACTGCTTGTGGGGCACACTATAGCATATAGGCAGCCCCAAGGCATCTCAGAATTACTTCCATAAGAATACCAAGTTCAAGCACTAACTCAGAGTGCAGCCACATATTGGAAATCCTTCTAAAGCTCAGTGCCTGTATCACCATAGTAAGTTTGAATCATCTCCTGGCTTTGAGGCATATAATAGCAACTACCTTTACGTAACTGTTAAAAGCAGTTTTAAATTTAATATGAAAGCCTACACTGAACAGAATGCATCCAGTATAACATGACTACAGATGTTAATTTATAAACATGTTTACAGTTGTGTTCCCAGTGAAAACCAGTCTCTGTACAGATGAGACTGACTGAAGCTGTACTACAACACTAGTCTTCTTTTAAAAACGCTTTCTTCTTGTAGGTGGTAGAAGCAGGCCTGAGTAGAAGTAATCCACTCCTGAAACGTCCAGTCCGCACTCAAGCGGTTATTGACCAGTCTGACATGTACACACATGTTTTATCTGTATTTACAGAGAAGAAGGTAAGTTAAGTGATAGTTTGGCAGCAGTCTCAGAGCTGCAAACTTGCCTGTTTGAAAGAGCCTGGAGAAGGCTTTATTGTCAAAATTAGGGTATTTTGATGCCCATTCTTACAGGGTTGTCATTAACAGAGGAAGCTATGCAAGTTCCACCTAACACTTTTTTCTTGTCCAGGAAGCACCTCATAAGTTCACTATAGCGGTCTTGATGGAATACATTCGCTCTCTTAACCAGTTCCAGATTGCAGTTCAGGTAAAGTACTTACATGCCTAGTATATTGCCTCACTCCATGAAATTACTTGGAGTGGCAGGTGTCTTGGTCATCTGTCCAAGTCCAGTACAATACTACCTTCTAGATTGTAAAAACTGGTATTGAGACATACCTTTGATGGTCTTCCTCCTGCATTCACAGCACTACTTGTACGAGCTGGTTGTCAAAACCCTTGTTCAACACAACTTGTTCTACATGCTCCATCAGTTTCTGCAGTACCATGTGCTCAGCGACTCAAAGCCTTTGGTATGTACAAGTTGCTTCAATAAGCTAGTGATGGAGGTGGGAAGCCTTCAGGATGTGAAGGCTATTTCTGCTTTTGTCCTAGGCTTGTCTGTTACTGTCCCTGGAAAGCATTTACCCTCCTGCTCATCAGCTCTCTCTGGACATGTTAAAAGTAAGCATTTCAGACTATAGTAACTCCGTGTCACATGGGGGTTAGACTTGTCAAACAGCTTACCTGACCAAGCTTGAAGGGACTAGCTAGCATCTCAATCATTTGTTAGAAGCATAGCCTTACAGCTGTGATTGACTTCACAGAGACTTTCCACAGCAAATGATGAAATAGTGGAAGTTCTGTTGTCCAAACACCAAGTTTTGGCTGCCTTGAGATTCATCAGGGGTATTGGAGGACATGACAGCATTTCAGCCCGCAAGTTCCTTGACGCAGCAAAACAAGCAGAAGATGACATGCTTTTCTATACGATATTCAGATTCTTTGAACAAAGAAATCAGCGGTTACGAGGAAACCCTAGTTTCACACCAGGTAAGCAGTTAGACCAAGATACTTAGTTACACAAAGAGAACTAAGACTCATTTTACTTCCACTCCAGCTGAGCCTGTAGTATAGGAGAAAATTCTTGGTGTATTTGAGCCTGTAGTTTAGATTTACCTTTAAGTATAGTTAAAGAGGGATAAGACAAGTTACTCCTGGGTGGAGTATACAAAGTTAAAGAGACTGAGCCAAACAGGAACTTGCAGATTAAGCTAACTTGTTTGGCTTGCAGTTGCTTGCGCTGCTTAATTTAGCAAAGCCTTTATCTCCAATTAGTGCTTTCTCATTAAGCCAGGAACATGGTCAATAAGCCTTTGAGTTCAGTTGTCTGTTTCTACAGATGACAAAAATTCAAGACCTGTTTTATGCTACACTTCCTCACAATTTAAAAAAGAATTAGTACTTATAAATTGAGGGAAGTGAGAGTAAACAATCTTGCTTCTCAGTTTTTGAATTTTGAAGTTAATGTTAATGTTTATTTTGCCCCCCCCTTAGGTGAGCACTGTGAAGAACATGTCACCTTCTTCAAACAAGTTTTTGGAGAACAAGCTCTCATGAAGCCCACAACATTCTGAAAGACTCTTCCACCAAAATGTATAAACTTAATTTATTGCATTTAAGTAGATTTTTGAACTACAAAATTGCTATTTTATAATAAAGTATATACAAGACATTTTGGCAAATAGTACTAAAAATATTACAACTTGTGATGGCTTCCCCCTAAAAAGAGACAAAAATTGCATTGACCTGCATTTAAAATTAGTGTCAGTGGTTTAGCAGTCCATTCTTGTACCTTGGTTTCATTGGCAAAAAAGCTATTCAACTCACAATACAGCTGGTTTAGGTTTCTAGAAGGAAAAGATGCAACCTCTTGAAAACAGAAGTGTTTTAGTAACCTTGTTAACACATCTAGTTTTAGTAATACTGTTACATGAGCCTCACGTAGCATTTCCTGAGTTTAAAGCTATGTCCAAAGCTGCAGCTGAAGTCTTCTGGCTGAATCTGTGCAGGAGTCAAGTCAGTGGTGGTTACGGTGTGATAGTCATAGAACACTGCTGCTGCGCTTCCGTTCTTAAGAAGAGTTGGGCCTAAGCCACAGTTTGTGAGTCCACTGAACACTGTTAAAAACTAGAAGTAGAGGAGTCTCTCCCGTTCTGTACCTCTGGTCCTCTCTTGTGCAGCGCGAGTTTTAGCTTTATTTACTGATGGGCCTGAAAGAAAGCAGTTATTCCAAAGTCTCAGTGTCATGGCAGATCAGTCATCAAGAACCACATGCGATCTTAGTTGTCTAGGTTCAGCTTAACATTGGTGAGAGTTCAGAAACATGCTTCTGCTCAGCTGGTAATAGGTGCCAGCAGCAGCAAGGGCAGTAGGTGAATCCCCATTGCTCTTAACCCCTTGAAGTAAAAAGCAACCTTTAAGTGAGCCTAAGAACTACAGCACAGGCATGAATTTCCAGATTCAAGAGGACAGTGTTTGGACCATCCTTACTACAAAGCAAGATGCCAATGCAGAAACTGTCCCACAGCAGGTTTGTTGCTCCCATCCACCATCCTTTCCCCAGGTTTAGAAACATTACTCATGCTGCTGCCTGTTGGGCCACAAGGGCCTAGGCAGCCACCTCCATAAAAACAGCACAGTGCAACTACCCAGGACAGGCTGCAGTAGCATCAGTTCAGCGTGTCTGTAACAGCGAGCCTGCACAGCCACCGGCCAGCCTTGCTCTCCAACAGACCAAGCTACTTGAATGACAGAGACACACATTCAAGTACTGCTTTTTAACCTTGCAGTCCTTCCTGTTTACTGGAGAGAAACTGTCCACAGGTAGGTAGCTATTTCTGTTTGAAGTGCACTTTAGAGCAGACTGTCACATCTTACCTATATAACTAAGCAGAACTGGAAGAAATATTAGTCCATGTGTTGCTCCCAGCAGAACCATGGCTAGATACATCCTGAAGTAGAATATCTTGAAGATTTGAGATTTGGAAAAAGCCAGTACTACAATTCCTCCAAATTTTGTCAGTGTGATACCACTGAAAACCTGTCAAAAAAGAGTGGTTTTAAGTGATAAGTAGGTCTTCATGTAACCCATTTGCTTTAATTATTTAACATTTACTAAAACTCTTATGTAATTTGAGGCTCCTAAATGCAGTATACCTCCTTACCTGTTAGTCCTTAGAATCAAATCCAAGACCTACCCAGGAGACCAAGACCTACTCAGGAAAAGAGTTCAACTTCTTGGTCCCCCTAGAATCTGACACCACAGGCCAGGCTCAGTATGATTAAAAATCCCCTCTAATCTGTCCAGCCACCTAGTTTAATTTTTACTTCAGGTAGATACAGATGAAAGCTATTACTGAAGTAACTCACATTCCAGTGAAGTTCCTTACCGGGGTCCAGTACACTGTTGCCCCAGAACAGTCCCATCCAGGTTGCACCAGCCCCAATCTTAGTTTAAGTGACATAATAGTACTGCCTAAATACTGAGCCCTGCTTGCATTCAAAAAGCTTCAGTTGCATCCCATATTAGAACAACCTTTCCTAGTCACCTCTGAGTATTTGGAGGAGAGGAGCACTTAACTTCCATGTGACAATTCAAGGTTAATCCAAACTACTAGTCCAGCTAAGGCTCTTAGCTCTGTTCTCTACTATTAGGTAGTAGTACCATCAGACTAAAAATTGAGTCTTCATCACTCTTTTACTAGGAGAAACCGAGGCTGACCTCTAAGAATTTTACTCAAGAATTCCTAAAAGGAGAGGCAAGGCCATCCTGATGACTTAAGGGTATTGGCATAGTCTAAAGTTGTAACTTGGATACATACAATAGATACTTACTGAACTGCCCATATGCGACAGAGCTTCTTCTGCACGCTCTACTCTACTGCCCTTAGTGCTAACAGTGAATGCTCTCGTCACGTGGCTACAGAATTCCACAGCGATACCACAGCTCTAGAGAGTGAAAAGAAACATACACGAAAACATCATTTAGATGAATGTTTTGATGTTAAGATCTCTACTCTCAACTCTAGACAGGCTAGAGAGGTTCTAGCAGCTATGTTCAAGTTCACAGGGTTGAAGTGTTAACGGAAGTTACAAGCTCAGCATTACCTGGTTACTAGAGGTTGTTACAGGTACGGTACAGCATTTTACCACTAGTCATTGCTAATAGATAATTAATCCAATTAAACAGAAACCAGAACATGAGATAGTTTTTGAGGGCAAAAGTTTCTCAATGTTGAAGCAGCTGGCTTCAATACAGTGCATGCAGTGAACACCAAACACTAAAATCAGTTTATAGATAGTAGCTACAATAATATTGCTGTAGAGTAACACTGAGTATACATGCTGATTTGATACCACAAAAATTCAGCTAACACTGTAGTCTAATCTTAAACAGTTTAAATAGTAATTTACAACATTAATTGAACAGCTGGCAAATCTCAGACTTACCTAGCAGGTAGACTTGCATGAACATATGCCTAGTTGTAGCATGGGGCAACAGTTTACTCTCCCATAACTTTCTCAGATCTGCATTAAATCTCTAGAGAGCCAGGTAAGTCAGAGCTCCAGCACTCAGCTATTGGTTACTAAATTCGGGGGTGTTCTACCACTCTCCCCAGGTGGTTTCATCCATTTATGCAGGAGCAATACAGGTGCTAGATCTGGTCACAGATCTGCTCTGTAGAACATAAATATAGCAGAAGCCTTAACACTAATCTATGTATCCTTGCCTTAGGCACAAAAAAACCTCCACTGATGTGCAACAGCACCTAGCCTATATAGCAGGCAATACAACTGTTGCTGCAGAATAAACCTGTTTTTTTACATGCCATCCAGATGTATTAAGATAGTCCCACTACTGTTCAAATGCCTGTCAAAGTTTAATAGAAAATACTGACACAGACCTGTTCAAGGCTTGGAAACAGAAGCAGAGGGATTTCTTAACTTACCATGACAAGATTTACTAATGAAACTGCATTCAAGCTGATGCCCCAGAGCCACATCACTCCAAACATGTTGAGGATTATCATAGCAATAGTTATTGAAACCACAACAGCAGCCCATATTTCAAAACCTAGCAGCACAGTTGTCACCAAAAATATTGATCCCAAGGAGACGCAGAGGTTAAAGATAGCATCATGCACAATCGTCAAGTATTGTTCATAGAAGACGTAAAACACACTGTGGAAAGAAGAACAGTTGTAGTTAGCCATCTTCCTTATTATATGCTAATATCATATTAGCTTCTGGGCTAAGGATAAAGTACTTCCCTTCTTTATAGAAGTCACCAACAGGAACTGGCTTCCCAGCATCGGTGGAATGACTCCTACAGAACACTGATGGGTGTTATATAATAACTCTTCACTAACACTTCAAATAAAAGTTGTATCTGGAAGTCAGGGTAATCCCCACACTTCAGTATAAGCAGCTACAGTAGTTGCCAGAAGGTAGCTCTTCAGCCCCAGCCTGTGTGTGGTATCTGCTGGAACCACTGCAGAGGGTCTGCACTGATTCATTGTGCAGCGACACCATCAGAATGGACAGGATTCTTTGAAGCAAAGGGATTAGTATTTCAGCTGTACAGATACCAACTCCAACTCAATTCCATTGTCTTATACAGAGTCTTTATATGTTAATCATGCTACTGTCAGACAGGGAGGACTTGACATCACTGCTGACTTCAAACATAGTAACTTTAAAGCAAAGGCAACACATTCACATGGAAGCTTGCAATGACCCAGGTCAACAAATCTACTTAAGTTAGAACTATAAACTCTACTATGAAAGCTAGGAAGTGCCCAAGCTGAAGCCAGGTTTCTTAATTTTAGTTATCAACCACAGTAAAGAGTTAGTGCTGTGGATGTAAATTGTATTTTTGTGGGTTTGTTTACTGGAAATTCCAGAGCCTCTATTACCTCCTGTTAGACAAGACTCAAGTCTAAGGTGTGATTAACCAGTACCTTTTCTCAGTTCCTCAAGCTGAATATTTGTCACTAAGGCAAGAAAGANAGGACTTGACATCACTGCTGACTTCAAACATAGTAACTTTAAAGCAAAGGCAACACATTCACATGGAAGCTTGCAATGACCCAGGTCAACAAATCTACTTAAGTTAGAACTATAAACTCTACTATGAAAGCTAGGAAGTGCCCAAGCTGAAGCCAGGTTTCTTAATTTTAGTTATCAACCACAGTAAAGAGTTAGTGCTGTGGATGTAAATTGTATTTTTGTGGGTTTGTTTACTGGAAATTCCAGAGCCTCTATTACCTCCTGTTAGACAAGACTCAAGTCTAAGGTGTGATTAACCAGTACCTTTTCTCAGTTCCTCAAGCTGAATATTTGTCACTAAGGCAAGAAAGATCTTAGCATACCTGTAAGGAAACACCCGGTAGTTCTTCTCTTTGAAGCCCATGGTTTCAGTAATGTTATCTGCTATACCCCGAGCTTTCTTCATAGCATCAATAAAATCAGATGATTTTTTCAGGACAGTATGGTAAGTCATAAAATACGTAGCTCCAACATCAGTTTTGTTGTTTATAAAGTTGACAGCAGAGCTATATGCAGCATGTCCTCTATATAAACACAGACAGATAAACTTAGATGTCAATGTCAGTGAGCTCCATTTGAATTTATTAGCTTTTATAACATAACCTTGTTTTCAACTGTTTCCAAAACTGGTAAAAGCTTCAGAGCACAATACATTCCAAGACTGCACACGATACACAAAACCAGACTATGTAAGTTCTCTTTGTGCAGGAGAAAGCTATTCCGTTTAGTTGATGATGCATGTTTTCCCAATTTTGTTTCAGAAAATACTACAGAACAGGAGAGATGTCAGTGTTTGTATGACTTCTGGAAGGACATTAGATATCTAATGTTGCAGACATAAAGAAGTCACACTTCCAGAGCAAGTAGCTTTGGCATACTAGTCTAAGCAAGATAAATAGAATATGGCACACTTACCCTTTGCCACATTTAGGATTAGGGTTGTCCGATAGGAACATTGGCAAAAATGTCATGAAGTCTTTGCCCTGTGGTCTCTGCTTGCCTTCTTGAGTCAGTGGTCGACAACGAGTGCAGGATGGATCAGTGACTAAAGAAACACAAAAGGATGGTCAGCTACAGGATCAAGTGTTCTTTGTCCTAACACTAGTAACTTCTGACCTGCAATACTACAGGACACAATTCCATAAAAACATTTTCACTGATGAAATAACTGATCAGCCCTGAAATCATGCCTGAAGTTAGTAGTCCTTCCTTTTTATTTATTACTATTAAGGTAAGGGCTACCAGAGAACCCAGTTACTTTTGCACTGTCTACATCAGACCCAATGAGAATTATGCCAAACTGAAAGATCCAAACAAAAACAGTTTGTGTGCTCAAATCAAACCAGCAGACAGATCAACTTTTTTTTTTTTTTACACGTTATTTTTGAATAGTCATTACATCAGCTGTTTAGGTAGGCTGTCTTCAACCTGCAGCATTCCAGTAGAATGTTTAATTTCACTCAAACAGCAGTTCAAACAAAATAGAGGGCAACTCAAGAGATGCTTGCTCACAGTAAGAAAAGCTATTCACCTGACTCGTACCAGAACATGTTTTGGTTGTGAAACTTACAAAAGCAAGCTAATCCCCTAGCAACAAGATGGATGCTAATACCTGAAGCATTGCAAAACTGTCCAGTGGTATTGTAGACTCTGCAACAGGATGACTGTGGCTTCACCCAATCAAAGTAGTCATCAATCCAGGATGATGGGGCATAGCCTATCCTTGTGCTAATAAAGTAATGCAACATATCCATCATCAGTAATTTTACATTTCATTCCAGAACACATCCCTTAAGCTCTCCACTGCTGACTTACACTATGTGAACTCATTCAGGTCCAAGCTACCTAGTCCTCCATGTACTCCACAGCTACAGTACCCCATCCAAGAGCCAGTCTTGCTTGTAACACTGCAGCTAGCCAACAGCAGGAGCTTCTTCCCTGCATTCAAGCTCCACTGCCAGCTTAGCTTTCCATTTCCCTGTCCACTCTACACCCCATCCTATTCCAGATATTGTTGCCTCAGTTTTTAAGCCAGGCTCCTCCTTCAGTTAGACTGAAGTAAAACCACTGATCTACAGTAGAAGGAATTAGGATGAGACTTTCTTCAGTTGTTTGCTGCTGAACTCCATATGTAATTCCTGCTTAGCCTTGCTAGGCTAGTTTATCCACCAAGTTTAGAAGCTGAGCATGCAAGTAATTTTTTATGAGAGCTTAACCATACTGAAAAGTTTTCATGAGTTTTTTTCCTACCAGTCCCCAGATTCCTTGAAGGATCACACCCCCTTTTCCAAACCCAAGTACATCAATATATCCCACCCATCCAGACAGGTTTTATCCTCATTCTAAGGGATTGCCACAGTTTTTTTTCCCTTCCCCCCTGCTCCCAAAACCACAGTATAAAGCAAGTACAATAGAGTGTCAATTGTACAACAGCTGAACCCAAACTAAAATAAAAGGACACACTGGTCAGCTACATTTCTTCCATGTGACTATGCAGAAAAAAAGCATGAAAGACTTACTAGCTACTAATTTCCGCAGCATTGAAAACTTGCTGGACAAGTGAATCATTATTACATCCCATTCCACCACACACCATGTTCTGTCCTTCCAAAGAGGTGTAGTTGTGCCCTTCTTCTAGCACGAAGTAGACTGGAGGACCTGCATGCACGTACTTGCTGAGGTGGCTGAAGTAATCCATTACATAGGAGTCCTTACAGGGAAAGGTTTGAGTTACCATTACACAGTGTTGAGGGAGCAAAAGAAGGTAAGGTTTCAATTCAGCAACAAATTGCTTGAGAGCGACATGATCTTAAGACTTACATCTGGCATTGAAAGAGACTGATCCAGTCCAATCTCTATGTTGTGCATAACTGCTATACTGAATGACAGAAGACCCACAAACACTGCTATCTGCAAAAAAGCAAAAATTCACTGAATTGAGAACTGTACAGAAACAACAAGCAACAGAAGTCATTTACCAAGTTAACAGGACCCATGCAAAGAGGCTATAGTTTAAGTGTGCTACCTGGGCTTAGTACAACAGCAGCAGTAAAACCTAACTAGTCAGAGTTCTCTTTAGAGCCATAAGGGATAATTTATACTTGGTCAGCAGTGAAAGATATGCCAAACACCTTCTGTAAATAAGCACAGTAACCTCAGACTGAATCACAGATTCAGCAACACCACTCTAGATCAATGCAGTGTACTAGCCAACATGCCAATTTTGACGTATGCCTGAAATGATTCGATTGTCAGTAACGCAACTCTTAAATCTGGGCCTTGGACAATCCAAGGTCAAGCCTCTTATTTACTAGAAATACTCCTGCAGTTACAAAAGCTTATTCCAACACTAATGCTGAAAGCAGAAATCCTAGAAGCTTCCTTTGTTTTGCTGTGTTGAAGATTTTTCTTCAGTATCAGACCTTCAATCTCACTATGCTTTTGTTAAGTTTAGATGACTGCTTACTGTAAACAGAGTATACATACTACTATTGGTCTCATCCAATCCTTCAGCAGATATGGAGAATACAGATTTTTGAAGAACAAATATAAGATGCTCTCAGAACGCTGGACTCCACTCATTTGTTCATTGCTTTTGATGCAACACAGAATATCCAGTCTATTCCTCTGAAAAGTTAAATGCCAGATTTAGTACAGTTCTGCAGAAGATACCATCTGCACTACACTGCAGTTACAGGTGCATTTACACTCACCTCTTGACGCTTAATATCCAAGCCCAGGAGACTTACAAAGCAAGTCACTTGAAGAATAAAGTCTATGAGCACAGCCATTCCAGCAAACAGGGAGAATGTGCGAACCGCTGGCATCGTAGACAGTGTCCCTGAAAGAAGCGACCCAGGTTGTTAAACAAGAAAGCTCCCATCTCTTAGGGGTGCACAGGCATTTTCTAGACAGATATCCAATTCAAGCGTTAGCAGGACAAAGAGCTTTTCTCTTCAGAGTAAAGAAAGCAGCTGGTATGAGCCTGGCTACAACTGCTATCTTTGACCTGTTGGACAGCATTAAGCTGTTCAAAGAAGGTTACTATTCCAAAGTTATTAGCCTTATGCAGGCTGTATAAGGGGGTAGCTAAGGAGTGCTGTCAAGCAAGATCTTGCTTCAATTACTAAGCCACTCAATGGAAGTGGAACCAATGGCAAACTGTACTCCAAGTAAACAAGTTCATTATGAAAGAAGGACAATTTCTTCTTGGAGGATAACAACATAAGATCCGCCTCTAACACATACCATAAGAGTGAACCTCAAACATCATCTGTCATAGGGGCATTTTTCCAAGCTGTGGCAAGATGACTGAATGCCATCTAGGAGCTAGTACACCCCGATATTTGATATATTACTAAGGTCAAATTTAAACTTGTCAGTCACTACAAATCAGTAAAAAGCTTCAGCCTTTCAAGATGAAGAGCGTGACAGATTCAGAATTACTTTTTAACTGTGCCAGTCTCTTAAAGTTCTACAATGCCTATCCCCAGCAGAGGTCAAGTTAAACTTGATTATAGTAATGAACAACTAAGCTAAGAACTTCCTCTACAAATTCTTGCTTTTATATTTTAGGTTTGCATTGATTCTTGCAACATGCAGGTATGATAGGGCCCTTATCTTCAAATATTGAAGTCTTACCAAGAAAGAATGCCACAGTCTCCGAAAGAGATGAGAGAAACATACTGGGTGCCACATCTCCCAAGACTCTGCCAATCTGTTTATCCAGAGTTTCACCCTGAAGGCACTCATCTCTCTGTTTTAAGGCAATAATTTACTATAATTAGGAATCATGCAATTTAGAAAGTGCTTTCATATGGCTTAAAAAAACAACTACCACAACTTTCAAACATCCAAAACTATCTTTTATCGTTTGCACTGCCTAAACATGAGTTAGATAAAAGCACAGATCGTCCAATACAAAAGCAGCATGAATATCCCCTTGCTGCCTTGCTTCAACCTTAACTTAGAATACAGTTGTAAGTTCAGTATTTCAGCCAAAACCATACACTTGCCAGAGGTAGTGCCAGTTTCAGTTGTTTACTGAACCTGTCAAATTAGAAAGCCGATTCCCCACTAACAATGTCAGAGATCCCTGGTTTGAAGCATGTAGTTTAGTCCACAATTTCTGCTCACAATACACTAAAATTAGAAGTGATCACAATAATAGTCAAGTTCTACAACTATCAGAGAGAGATGTTAAAAATAATATTAATTTGTACATCACTAGTATGTGTGCCACAAACTATGTTAAATGACCTTGATACCAACCAGCAGTAAGAAAAAGCAGATGTTTTAATTGTTTGGGGTTTTTTGGGGGGGGCGGAAAGTTGAGCAGGGAATGTACATATATTCTTGTCGCTCTTCAAGGCTACTAGATAATCTGTGGGAGTCCAGATCTGCTCTGGAACAAACACTGGAATGCAAAGACCTTGCGTTCCAAGTTAACAGCCTTCAAAGATAACAGCCACATTAAAAGAGCCTGTATGGAAAAATACATACCTGAAGAGTCTGAACCATAATGAAAATGTTGTCCACCCCAATAGCCAGCACCAGGAAGGGAATTACTTCTATCACAATCAGTGTCAGTGGGATTCCAAAGTAGCTGAAAATACCTATAGAGCATGCCACCGAGCTCAGTACAATCAGGATGCCTGCAATGCCCAGGGAGATCTTTGAATCCACCTAAAAAAGTTGTAATGACTGTCAACCAAACCAGCATGATCACATAGGACAGATTATAGCAAAGGTAAAAATCACCTTGTTACATTTAGTGTAGTTAGTAGAAGCTTACTTTTCTGGTTCTTTTNATTAATTTGTACATCACTAGTATGTGTGCCACAAACTATGTTAAATTACCTTGATACCAACCAGCAGTAAGAAAAAGCAGATGTTTTAATTGTTTGGGGTTTTTTTGGGGGGGGGCGGAAAGTTGAGCAGGGAATGTACATATATTCTTGTCGCTCTTCAAGGTTACTAGATAGTCTGTGGGAGTCCAGATCTGCTCTGGAACAAACACTGGAATGCAAAGACCTTGCGTTCCAAGTTAACAGCCTTCAAAGATAACAGCCACATTAAAAGAGCCTGTATGGAAAAATACATACCTGAAGAGTCTGAACCATAATGAAAATGTTGTCCACCCCAATAGCCAGCACCAGGAAGGGAATTACTTCTATCACAATCAGTGTCAGTGGGATTCCAAAGTAGCTGAAAATACCTATAGAGCATGCCACCGAGCTCAGTACAATCAGGATGCCTGCAATGCCCAGGGAGATCTTTGAATCCACCTAAAAAAGTTGTAATGACTGTCAACCAAACCAGCATGATCACATAGGACAGATTATAGCAAAGGTAAAAATCACCTTGTTACATTTAGTGTAGTTAGTAGAAGCTTACTTTTCTGGTTCTTTTGAAGATCCTGATATATAAAAAAAACTTGAAGCTACAAGCCTTGAAGCTTAAGTTAACTGCACATCTCAAGTGAAAATGGACTTCAGGCTATGAGGCACGCATGAATTATCAAGTATGACAAGAAGGACAATGCTCCCCCTAGCTCCACCTAAGGAGGACTCAATGCTTTCAGACAAGACTGAATATAAGCATTCTGGAAAAATATTTAAGTCACTTAAAGCTAAGAAAAACTAGCGAGAAAGCTGTAGCTTTAGTGTTTATAGCAATAAGAACTATACACATACCAGCAGTCTTCTACAGCTGTGGATATGTCCCAAAGCTATAGAGATGTACAGAAACATTACGATATAGCTTATCAACACAGTGCTAATATCATTATTGCTTTCGCGATCAATTTCATCTTCAATACTCCGTTCAGCAGAAAACGATATAGTTAAGTTGGGATTATTATAGTTCTTCAAAAAGTTAATAAACCTAAAGAAGAAAAAAAAAGTGTCACACTTTAAAGGAAAAAACATGCTGTTTTAGAAATATTTGTTGACGGCAAGTTTAAATTGTCTGTGTGGTACAAGAGTGCACTGTGGTCGGACAGTACTTTGAGGGACCTTCCTCATTTTTAAAAGATGGGTGCTGGCTACACACCCCTAGAACTCTACTTCAAGTACTAAAAATATGCTGTGCTGAAGTACCTTCCATGTTCTCTCCAGCTTGAGGACAACTGGATACCTTGCATAACCATAAGCTATTTAAAAGTCTAAGTGCAATTTTCCTCAAAGCTAGCTCTAGAAGTACACACACAAGATATGACTGCAGCTTGCTTACAGTACTTGAAGAATTTTAGCCCTTATTTCAGTTCCCCTAACTAAACAGAGGTGCTTGTGACACAGGTAGATGCTAGTTATACTTGGACTTAAGTCTGACTTTCTAGTGCAGTCACTTTTATCACCTGAACTGTTAGGCAGAGCAGTTAGCCGGTGTAAGCCAGTATCGGCTCTTCAAGATGGGGAAGGGGATGAAAGCTTTACACCCTCATCTGGAAGATGTTTTTAAAAATTTCAGTTTAGCAATTACAGGATAATGCTGGACCTTTCCACTGGTGATTGGAGAATCTACCTGTGTAATTCTAACCCAATTAAAAATATATCAAATTCTTTCTAAAGTTGCTTATTAGTAACTGGCCAGATGGTTATTAACAAGGCTAGAACCTATCTCAAAGCAAATGAAGTATGTTAGATAAAGTGAAAGTCTTATGACCAATACAGTCTATCCTTAAACATTTTTTTTGCCACTCAAAACATCCCTGTAGTTATACCGAGGAACTGCAAGTACATTACAGGTGTTTTTCATAAATAACCTTTAAAGCTGCTCTAAGTAATTTATGCATTTCAGAAGACAAGAAGCCTACTTACTCCTTCTCCCATGCCAAGGCTTTCATTAGCTTTCTTGAGTCATTGTAGTAGTTGTTGACAGGAAAAGTAACAACAAGCGCTGTAGCATTATTATAGTTATCATCTATAGAGTAGGAAAAATAAATTGTCAGGCATTATGAAAAGGAGCTTACATTCCAGTATAGGCAGATCCAATTAAGTTTAAAATGAGTATTCTCCAAAGCAATTCCATCCCTACAATTCCATTAAAAACTGGGCCACAATCGCACACTGCCGGCCCATGTTCAGTTTTTAATCTACTGACACCCCCATGTCTTTCTCCTCAGAGCTGCTCTCTATCCACTCTCCACCCAGCCTGTATTTGTGCTTGGGATTGCCTCGACCCATGTGCAGGACCTTGCACTTGGCCTTGTTGAACTTCATGATGTTGGCATGGGCCCACCTCTCAAGCCTGTCAAGGTCCCTCTGGATGGCATCCCTTCCCTCCAGCGTGTCAATGGCACCACACAGCTTGGTGTCGTCAGCAAACTTGCTGAGGGTGCACTCCATCCCACTGTCCATGTCACCAAAGATGTTAAATAACACCTGTCCCAGTACAGGTCCCTGAGGAACACCTCTCGCTACCAGTCTCCATTCAGACATTGAGCCATTGACCACAAGTCTGAGTGCAACCATCCAGCCAATTATGTGTAATTGAATAAATTACTTGAACAAAATTCTGGCTTCAGAATAATTACAGAAGGATTTATTTTGTGAAAATCTTAATCTATTCTTAACTGCTTTATCAGCTCAGGGATTCAACTTTATTCTAACTCAAAAGCAAAATACATGCACATCCCAGCACGTCAGCTTGAGACACTTAATGTCTTTATCTACTCTCCAGGAACTAAAGATGCTTTAGCAGGCCCAAAGCAGACTGAACACTTACATACTTGTTCCAGTAAGTAACAGACTACTCTGGAAGTGCCAAATACAAGCAAGTCTGCCTCCAATCTCTCCACTAATCTACCGAAGTTATTTTAAATATTCTCACTTACTGAAAGTTTAACAAAACTCCAGTTTTGCTGGAGTGTATTTAAATGTGTGTTTAATGAGAGTGCACCTTTAGTGCCAAAGACAGCACACAAGTATGTGCTTTCAAGACTTAAACTGCAGCACCATTTTGCCACCTACCATCATATCCTCCCAAAACCAGCCATGGAAATACAGGTCCACCAAATGTTCCTAAGCAGGGATCGTGAAGCAAGCTTGTGTCATTCAGTGATGCTGGAGCCCTAGAGAGATCAGCAGCAATAATTGTTACCTTCTGTTTGAGAACTAAGGCACAGCACCACAGGACAAAAAAAAGTAAAAAGCTCATGTTATAACTGACCATCAAGAGAGAAATGAGATAAGATTGATACTGACATTGCCCTTGTGCTGTGTTTGCTTTGAATTTAAATACAGTTTAAGGTTTCTTCCTTATAGTTTCTAAGACAAGGAATGGCTTCTCTCCAACTGAATTATAAACTGAAGTGAAAGCTTAGAAACTGTATTCTTATAATTCTGCTCAGAAGTGTTCGAAACATGGTAAAGGTAAAACAGAGCCAGTGTTTGCACCAAACCAAGCTTAACCTGAAACCTGATTAAAATGCAACTCCTGCTGAAGCATAAGACAAAGAAACAGGAGCAATTCATACTAATCTGCAGTTCCACCTAGTATTGCGAGTTTAAAAAGGGGCAAGAAAAGGTTCAAGGGGATAGCAAGAACTAGCTAGTTTTGTTTGCCAGGAAGACAAATATGTAGTTGGCCTACAGCTAGAAAAAACATGTAGTTGTACTACTTACCGAACACAGTATAAAAAGTGAGTGTGGTAGTCAGCATAGACGAAGAACTCATCCCCAATAGTGTGATCTAATACAGAATGACTGTTCTGAAAGTAGTTGAGTACACTCAGTATAGTGCAGTTGTTGTTGTAGGGAGCAAGAGGAGCCACGCAAATGTCTTTCAGTGTTACAGTCTCATTGTCAAAAGCAGCAGTTATGTTGACAATAGCATTCTGCAAATCCAGCACCTTGAAGAACAAAATAAACCAAACCATAGTTTAAGAGCAGCATAAGAAAGCATTTCCCCTGCAAGACATGACCTAAGTGCATGCTATATTCCTGTAAGTTTCCAAAGGCAGTGGCACATGTCAATAGAACCACATGACTAAATCTCATTGTCTGTGTTCACCCTAAGAATACCTACTGGAACTTAGCTTGCAAGTCTGCCTCTAACAGAAGAGACCAAAAGATGAGGTCTTCAGCAAAAAGCTTCTATAGTAAGACTAAGATTTTCAAGTATCTACTGATTGCTTTGATGGATGTGTAGCATTAGAGATGGAAGCCACCTCTATATGGTTCTATCTATTAGGTATGTTTAGGTCTATGCCCTTGGGAAGTCCTAATTACCTGATGGAGAATCTCTTTGCGAAGTGGAGGCCCGAAAGGTACATCTGCTCCCGATGGGTAAGGTGAATAGGTGTCTGGATGGCTGTTTGGTGCTTGAATAATAAGTTGTTCAGTACGAAAGAAAGGCCCAAAGTGTTTGTCAAAGTATTCCTTCTCCTTGCGAGCTTGGCTGCTTGGGGCTGACCAGAGATCCACAGGGTTTGTAGTTGCTTTAACATATACAAAGCCTGAGCAGCACATTGCGATGAAGACTACAGAGAAGAGAATAACAGGACGTGGATTTCTGACACAGAATGCCCCCCACGATGTGAATGTCATCCTTAGGCCATTCTCAAACCTTTCACCAAGCCTTTCACCACACGTAATTTTCCCTGTAAGAGCAAGAAGTAAATAGTAAATGTTTGAGAAATCAGTTAAGCAGCATTTTCTCGAAGTACACTAGGAAAGATGAAATTTTATTCTAGCTTTGTTTGTAGTAAGCACCAGAAGCAAAGTCTACACTGACAGCCAGACCCAGGGTCCAATCCTTGATTGAGGTCAATGGGGCAGAAACCAGCTTGTCCCTATCACTGCTCCTTCTAATGTAAAATTATCTTTGACAGCAGTAGGCGCAGCCCATAAAGGCAGGAAGCAGCTAAAAGATACACAAGCATTAAAATGAGCTACCTCAGCTGCTACACAAATTAAACTACAGTCCTTTTGTGGCATGCTTTGAATGGATACATGGATGGGTCAGAACATAATCAAATTGATTTTAGCATTGTAGCTGGGAGTAAAGGGGGCAACACAAAGTATTCTGGATATTAGCATAGCTCAACCTATAAACTGTGCAACCAGGTCTTTCAGCATCCAGCAAAACAGGGTTAACTACTATTCTAAAAAAAGAGATACTGGCCAAAAGACTGAAATAAAGCCCTGAAAGAATGGATTATACAGCCTAAAATTCTAGAGCTCATCCACAGGAAGGGGGCGCACTTATGCTGAATTTCTAATAAATGTATCACTCTTATCTAAGACATACCATTGTCACGATGGGAATTCACAGAAAAGGCTATATTGCTGTCAATCGGTGTGTACTCCGAGACAAAGTGACGCCTCCTGCAAGACAAAAAGCTATGTTACTCTCCTCCCCCAAAAAGGCATCTTTTGGGGTTTGTACAGCAAGAATAGAGTCCAATGTTAGTAATAATTGATATTTGACTCCTCCAGAATCTATCGGCATCATGCTCCCCCTACACCCATCCACTCAAGAACAGGAATCACCACCTTTATGACCCTTTGGAACAGCGTACAGCCATGTTGGCTGTCTTAACTTTTCCAGCTTGGATCAAGCACACATTCTTTATGCACATTTAGAAGATCAGTAGCATTAACAGAACAGAAAATCTCTTTAAATTGATCATAAGAGTGATAACCTTTGCAAGAGACTTTTAATATTTTACTTCATTAGTCAAACTACTTAAGTTACACATACTTAGCCTGGAGAAAGCGTCAAGTAAGGAAAAAGGTACTTTCTGTCCTAAAGACAGGCATGTTATAGCATAGAACACCAATGACAGATGTATATTGCTTATACTCATTCCTGATACCCAGAGCAGGAGATACATTTAATAGTCTCCTTGTGGTAATCTCAGACCTCTAATTATGGCAGGATGCTTTGGGCTATGACCCAGACATCTCGAACACCCTTACCATTTAATGTAGTTTACCATGCATGTTGCCCAGTAAGATAAGGCTACTGAGCACACTGCCAGTTTGTTGTACCCATGATCCTTTTTCACAGATTCAATTCTTATTATACAGCAATTTCAGATTCCTGGTCATAACTGAACAATGTTTAAATTGTACTGAAGAGTACCACCACACTTAAGGATATTATAGTGGAAACTTCTGGAAAATACCAAGAAATATTAATATTTCTCCAGATTCCTAGAACACCCACACCAAAGCATTTACAGCTACAGTCATTTGTGCACTTTACTAGCAAGTACTGCATAGTGCAGAGAAGCTGGCTTGCTGCCCCTTACTTTAGAAAA
>VZTO01011696.1:1731-15971 GCA_013400615.1 Syrrhaptes paradoxus
TCCCTCTCCCCTACACTACTCTCCAACAGGTCAGTACCCAACTTATACTGGAACCTGGTTTTGTTCTTGCCCAGATGCAAGACTCTACACTTGCTCTTGTTAAATTGCATGAGATTTTTCCCTGCCCAAATCTCCAGCCTGTCTAGGTCTCGCTGGATGGAAGCACAGCTTTCTGGCGTGTCAGCCACTCCTTCCAGTTTCTTATCATCAGCAAACTTGCTGAGGATGCACTCTACTCCCTCATCCATGTTAAAATATGAATTGAATTAATCTGATGGGTCATTAATGATACCCATCTATCATCTGAGGGACCCTCAGGTACTGCATCTGATTACAAAAAGAGTAACATACTGTGTTCATCTCTTCCTTCTAAAGCCTGAAGGCACATCTAGCTGTGTACTTTGTTTGGACCAGACTTCATGGCATTCACTGGTATTATTACCCATCATACTCTCAGATATTTTGAACCCACAAGTCATCCAGGCTACAGCAGCAGAAGTCCAAGTTCTCCGAGAGAGCTTTTTTAAAGGAACTTTATCACTCTGCTGCTCTCCTTTCCTGCAACAAGGTCATCATAAGCTGATAAGGGCTTCTAAAGACAGTGATGTATATATGTAAGCAGTCCTAAGCTAACAGGAGTATAAAACTGGCTATATAAGAGTGTTACTTCTTATATGCCTCATGTGGAATAAAAAAAACCACACAATTTCATAGCAATGTTTTCACTGACACACAATTTGAAACCTCCAACAGGTACCTGCAACATAAGGTAGCAACTGGCAGTCACCCAGCTTTTCACATGGTATGAATTAGGCTAGCTCAAACCATGAGACAAAAATAATTTGTCAGCATACCTAGACTGACTGTTCAGGAATGTAAACATTCATCTCCTTTCTACTCACACTTTCATGCAGTTCAGCTGATCCAGAGGGATGAAGGAAATAAAGTACAGGCTTATTCAGGCCTCTTGCTTACATGGAAAAGGGAACTTGAGACAGAGTCATACTTTAGTGTCACAGTCTTTTCCTGGTATAAAAATCCTCTCTTAAAGTTCATAGCAACTTTAATTAACCTTCTAACTTGTGCATGTTCAATGCAGTTGATTAGCAGAAGCTATTTTGGTTTAATGTAGTAGCATTCCCAAATAGTGTTATTTATCACTTAGGGACATGGGAAAAGTTATTTTTTGGCAATAATACAGAGGACCAATATTTGATATATAATTTACCTAAAGCTGATGAGGATGAGGCAAAATATAAACAAGGAGTTGCCTTTACTTAACATAATTTTGAATGTATGATTAAGCCACACTACTTTCATTTTGTTATAGTGGTCTTTATTTCTCAGTTTTATTTCATGTAGTCTAAGTTTACATGACTGTAGCCGTACTGTTTTCATGGAAACACTGTAGATAGCCAGATCCAAGATAATTGCTGAAAATGTAGTACAGTTGCACACTTTGCCTGTAACATCATAGTATACAGCTGCCAATTCAAAACCAACTATTATATTTTAGATGCATACACTTACAACTGTACATTAAAACACCTTCAAACTCTCTACCTAATCACTATTCAGTTCCCTTAATTTTTTTTCTTTATATTTTCCACAGCAGATAGAAACAAAAGATGGAATTTCTGTCTGTTGATGGACAGTAAAGTCAGACCCAAGACTTTTGTTGACTTGAAAGAGGGGCAAATATTGAATCCCACATAGTCCAAGTCCAACTCCCATTCTCCAGCCTGGGAACATACCATCCCTACAAGAGCAGTCTTTCTTTTCCTCATAGCAAAGACCTTCAATTTGGTTTCTTCATTCATCTAAAAGGCCTAAATGAAGTAAGAGCAAAAAAGAGTGTAATATTTTCATAGTTCCATTATACTCCTCTCAGGACTAGACTCGGCTCCCTGACACAATCCAAATTAAAAAAGGTTGTTTGAGTTACCTTTGCTTTAATTCACCCTCATTTGTAAAACTCTTTAAGGTATTACATAAATGATAATGACTGACTGATTGAGAAGACACCGTGGTCTAGGACAAAGCATGCAGTCAGGCTGGAAATGCACTGTGTGTAAAATTAGAACTGTATATGTACAGGTCCATATCTGACAGAAACAATCATGATTCTACTAACTTAAAGAGAGCCCTGAAAGTTGTCACCAGTTCTAGATCCTTTCCACAACATTAGATAGACTTCAGAGGATCAGACAAAAGGGACTTAAAATCTCCATGGCAGTAAATGTAAATTAACTACTTGTTTGCTTTATAAGAAAAGCAACTAAATTTACATACCAGCTTCAGGAATACTCATTCAGCCAAAGTGACATCATCTTTTACATTTGAATTTTGCCTCTTCAGAAAGCACACATTTTATTTAATAAAAATCAAAAATATTTGAAAAGTTGAAGTTCCGGGAAACTCATAAAGCTTATACACAAACTATTAACAAAAATCTTAAGACCAGATCAGTGGTATAACATCATATGTATTACAAGAGAGACACTCTGGGTCTCAGTACTACAATGATGGAGAACCTGCAAAGACCAAGGTTGTTTTTAAAACTTCATTGAATAGAAACTGAAATAACATGGGCTCCCTTAAGAAGGGTTAGAAAGACTAAGCTGAGACAGCCATGAGAAATAAGAAGTGGGGTTATTGTGACACTTCAGTAGCATTTAAAAGAATAATTAACAAGAGCAAACCCCCTAAAGCTTCTAATAGGCCACAGTTGAACTTTCGGTGAGTAAGGTACATTTAGGTTATCCAAGTTATCTCTAACACTGTAGAATAACCCTCAGAGATACATCACATAGAACTCTCATGTTTACAGGCTTTCGCAAACCTCATGAATTTTAACAAGGCCAAGTGCAAGGTCCTGCACATGGGTCAGGGCAATCTCAAGCACAAATACAGGTCGGGAGGAGAAAAGATCAAGAGTGGTCCTGAGGAGAACACATCTTCACATAACACTGTCATATGACCCATACCATTGCTTGGCACTCCAACAAAGAAACTGGACAGTCCTTTTCCTATTTTTAATTATAAGTCCTTTTAAATAATTTTATTTAACACAGTTCATGGCAAAAAAGCCATATAATTGACTTAAACACAACAATTGTTTTTAGAGTAGTTTTATATAATTATAGAACTCTGAAAAAATAGTCATGAGTAGCTCTTTCATATAATTTAGGTAGGTTTTCACTAATTGACAGAATGAGGAATTGATAATTTTTTTTTTAAAGATTGAACAGAGAGTGAAGAAAACAATGAAATAATTTAGGACTTATCATAGTAATGCTGTATCTCTCAACTAAGAAGCAGAAATAATTCAAGGTGTTGCCTGATAAGATGTTTTATTAGCCATTGTTTGTTTCACTACCAAGTGGTCACATTCCTGTTTTTGTTTAGAGTCCTTAAAGTTCCTGCTGATTCAAAAGGCAGGAAATAAAATTTAGGTTAGATCAGGTAGCATGGAGGAACTGCATATTCAGAGGTATTCAAGGCAAATTTAATGGAGCCCAAGAATGCCATGAGCTGATGTGTAGCACAAATGGTACCACCACAGGAGCATGAAGACAGCAGCTGTCTGCTGTGGAGACAAACTATGTTCATTGCATAGATTTGGCTAGGCTGCAATTACTCAGTTACTTTGAGTGGACAAAAAAAATTAATAATTCTAACTAGTGTTCCATCTTTACCACTCTCCTTTTATCTCTCAAGCTCCACAACTTTTAAGTTTTCTCCTTGCATCCAAACTGTCAGTGACATATTTTAAAATGAATAGCTTGAAGTATTTGGCTACCTGGGGCCATAAACCCAGCAGGTCAGTAACACAGGCTGCTGGGGGACTTGCCATGGCTTTTGCTGGAATTAAAACAAAACAATCAGGAGGTAAGCGTCATGGGTACAGCAATAACTTATTAGTTCTAACACACATATCCCTGCAGAGCACCATGACCTCAATCTGCTTAAAAAATGGCTTCCTTGGGCTAGCCAATCTTTCTATTAAATAGGTCGGCCTTCCCTGGAGCCAGGATCTGCCTCCTTCTGCATGGATTATTATAACAGCACAGGCAGTATTTTGTGCTCTGACAATTTCCAAATAAAAATCAGTCCAAAAAAGGCTGAGATTGTTTATTTTTCCTTAGGGCATTCAGTTGTTCTGATTAGGAATAGAGCAGAAGAAAAGTTGGCTATTAGAACAGCAAAGCTGCTGTGAATCTGAGGTGTTATTTTTAGTTTAATTAACAATAGAGGAAGACACATAAATGAAAATAAATCATACAGCACTTAAGTTATGCAGACAAGGATGCACTATGTAACCTGCCAGGAAAGATTACTCTGATAAAGACACAGAGATAATAAGAACGACATCCTGCACAGCTCCAGAGTAGCAAAATCAGAAAAAAGTAGTCTATTATAATTTACAACACTGCTGTCCGTCTTACTATGTAGCTTTATTCAAAAGACAAATTTTAAAATATTTCAAGATTACAAGTTACCCTCAAAACCAAAGATATTCTGTTCACATTCCATAAAACTCCTCATCTTCCATAATAATAGAAACACCAGCATGACTAAATGCATTCAACAAAATACATATACAGCCACTACACTTCACACTTACTTTTTCCTTAGAACTTCCGGGCAGCAGAATGAAGAAGACCTCAAGCCACTCACACATTCCAAATTGCTGGGAATTGACATGAAGTTTTCTTCCCAGACCATCATGGATACAAGCTAGCAGGTTTATACTATATCACCTGAAGGTCACGGTTAAAACTTTGGGCAACTCTGAGTGGAAACTCTAAGCTTCTTCCCCAAAATTGGGTCACTCCATAACTGTGTTTACCTAACTTTTTTTTTTTTTTTTACCTCCAAAACAATGTTTCTACTGCAAGCCACTCCAGTTCCTTTTTATAACTTCAATGGGACAACAACAGCACCTGCTTCTATGACTCAGTGATAATTACCTTGCATCGGCATGCAGAGTTCAAGCACCTGATATCAGAATGACTTAAGAGAGAAGTCCAGTGTCCCCAGGCAGGGTCTTCAAGTCTGCCCTGTTACAAACAGCTAATGCATATTATTGAGTTTCCTATTAGATCCTAATCTTTTAGGCTAGATTAGGAAAATGTCAGAATGTCATTCTTATGCTTATGAATTATTCAGAATATCTTATGCTAAAGCTATTATTGGAACCACTGTGACCTGAAAGTAGTTTAATTTTTGAAGGACTGTAAGTGAATTTACCTCTATCTGCATGAATATTTCTGTGATTTTCATAAATATCACTATTCACATTTAACGAAAATGTTAAATACTACAGACAGCAAACATGCCTGTTTTGTGATGGAGGTGTACATACAACTGTATGTGAATTACTAAGTACTCTGATTTTTAGAACTGAATAACCAAAGCTCATACAAAAAGGCATGCAGAGCCAGAAGTGAAATTTAATCACAGCTAGATTCTAATTCTGGTCCTTTGTCTTTGCTTCCATCCTTTCAGTTTTGGTTAAACTATTTATTTGCATAAAAATATTTTTGTGATCTTTTTGTTGCTTTCTGTGAAATTATGAACATAGAGATCTCCATTTTATAGATATGTTTGTCATTAAGAATAATTTAATGTGAGGCTTCAGTATATGTACAGGAACCGATTGAATGCTTTCAAATACTTCACCTTTGCTAAGCTTTAGCACTCTGACTTCCATGACTAATCCCAGCTAGCCACTTGGGATTATTTCTGCTTCCTAACAGAGTGAACCCTGAGCATTCAAAGAATACTCTCAATTTATTGGATACTAATATTAGCAAAACTATTAATTGACCCAGGCTCACAAACTCAAATAAACTTTCTATTGTTTGACTTCAGAAAACAAGTTTTGGGTCATATTAACCACAGTGCTTAACAGCACTGTTTGGGGTGGGAGAAGGAAAAGGGCAGAGGGGCAAACAACACAGAAAGAACAGTGGCTGCATCTTTTATGAGCCCACTGCACAGAACCCCAAGACAACCCAAAATAGTAGAAACTAAACACTTTTTCAATATTATTACAGAAAAGTTCAGGTATGGAAGAAGGAGAAGGGGCGGAGAAGTTTTAGGGCACTGATGAAGAAAAGGTAATCCTCAGCACATAGTTAAGAAGGCTGTTTTCCTAGCAGAAAAATAGTAAAACCAGGCTGCAATTCAGTGACAAACTGGTTGAGAAGACCAACTTTAAATTACACCTATTAGCAAAGGAACAACAGCTAGAACATTTCCAGCCATCTGTATGTAATGGTAAAGCAAAGAGCTATAAGATGAACTGGCAGCTGTCACCTTAGCTGTTGTCAAGTACTAGCTGATAGTTCACCACCAAACAAAGCACTGTAGGTTTTTTGAGTTTTTAATAGACTTTCTTTTCCATTATTAGTTGCAACTAGCAGACTGAAACACTAAAACAATCTATCAGGCTAAGCAACAAAATAAAGATTAATAGACTAGCCTGTCCCTCTTCTCTTTTGCTTTAGCCAATTCTCCTAGCTTTTCAGAAATATTTATTTCTGGAAGGTTAAATCAATTCTAGTTATTCCTAGAAATAAAGGAATTCTCATCCACACCACAGAACTTCCCATAATGCTTTCACGTTCCAAAAAAAAAACCCCAAAACAAATAAACTAGCAAATAAAACCTGCAATAACCACCAGCAACCCTACAAAAATAATTTAAAGACACAGCTATAACAACAAAAACCACTGCAGATATTGCATATTCATGTCTGTCTGCATCTGTAATTCCAGAGGCACCACCACCACTACTACTACTACTACTATTACTACTAATGCTGCTGGAACTTTCCGGATCAAGAAAACCTCTTTACTGTTAAACTCCAACATTTCAAGCAGAGATATGATTAAGAAGGTCTATATTTTTAGTTAAGGATTGTTCTGAAATTCTGATTCCAGTAATGTCTTTTTATATATGTATATGAATTTCTGCAGATTTAATACAGTTTAGAAAAACAGTTTTACACTTACAAAAAAAGCCCAAACCATAAATAAGGGAACTTCACTAATAGCAAATAAAAAGCAATAGCTTGACAATTTTGAGGAGAAACCCTGAAAGCTTTAATTTGTTCCAAAGTACTTACTACGATTTGGGCAGGAAACAAAGGGAGAGAGAAATACAGAGTGCCTGCTATGAGTCACCTCAGCTGTGGTTTAGAGACTATGCCATGCATCTGGCAAGAAAGGAAGAAAGAAATTTTGTGAGGGTGGCAAAACAATACAAAGCAAAATTAAGCCAATAGACAGATCATTTAACAAACTCATATTCTTAAACAATTGAAAACCACTTTGAACCCAGGAGCCTCCTTTAGTTTACTGCTGATACATTAGAATTTCACTGCAGAGAAGGAGCTGAGGGACAGATGCATACCGGAATGCCTTCAGTCCTGTTGTGTTACCGCAGCACTTGGATTTTCAGTATAGACAATTTGTATATACACAATAACAATGGTGACAGACTGGTTTGGATAGATCTACAGCCCTTACTGAACCATAGCAGGGAGGAAGACACCCCTCTTGACCTCCAGACTACCAAAGCAAAGACACAGGGAGAGTGGCAGATGGAGCTGTCATCCTCATACAGATCTTCAGCAGAAAATTAGGGTGGTGGAAGTGAGACAAAAATAAGGCATGGGTGACGACCTGTCTTCATCATTAGATGGTGCCAGACACTTTGAGGAAAGGAAACACAATTCTTAAAGACAAAAATGTATTTGGAATTATCTGCACAAACAAGAATCTCCCAAGGATTGTTCCACATCCCAGAAAAAGGCTCAGTTCTGTGTCTGTGGGTGGGAACAAGAAGTACCTAGTAATTTTTTCAATACACAGTCATGAATCTGAAAGAGGATAGGACTGACCTACCAGACCTCTTTTTTTCTATGAGAAATGAAACAGGAAGGTATTGCTACATTTCTTTAAGGAGACTGATTGTTTTTACACCTGTTACAGCCCAGGTTTAATATTGGTTGGCTTAGTTATTACAGAGAGAGCAAGAGCACTTGAACAGAGCAGCTTCTAATATGTGGCAGAAAATATATACAGTAAATCAAGCACTCCAGCTTGATAAAAGAACAAACCAAAACATAGTGAACAGTTGGACACCTATGGTCGTTTTACTCAAATACAGAAGAGAAAGAAATTTATGACCAAAAGAGAAATATTTAACACTGGAAGAGGGCAAATGAACAAGCCCACTCAGTATGAACTTGTTGAAAATTCTGCATTTAGTTTCAAATGCAGAACGTCTCAAAAGTTTGGATGAGTTTTCATAAATGAAGATTTTTCTCCTAATACATAGTCATAGGTGGCTGCTTAAGCAATGCTAACCCTGTCTCTCCTAGGACATATTTTATGCTAAAATCTCCTTGGCTACAAGAGGAACCTGTATCTGCCTCAATCTGTACCCTCTTTTGCTTACCTGACTGAACTATCTGCTAACCAGCACACTGATGAACATTAGTGTGACCAGCATGACACTCTTGAGATGCTTTTCCAACAGTTTCTTATTTGTTCTGACTTTTCAGTATCTTCAGTTGTTAAAGGACACGAAAGGAGAATGGAAGATGTCTGAGACAAGACCTAAAAACCACTTGATGAAATTGACATATGCTGTAAAAGTCTCTCCAGTTAGAAAAAAGAATCAGCCATGGTAGGAACAGCAACCACAACCACTACAAAGGTAGAGAAACAGTTTACCAAGTGTTTGAGGCAGGTCTATACATCTAGAGACTGATGACAGTAGATCATTTGTTTTTTGAACAAGATTGATGTAGAAAGGTTGTGTGTCCTATTATTATGCAAACATCAAAAATGGCAGACTCAACTGTTTTCAAAACAAAATGATTAAGCTACACAATTGCCATGTACAACATCTGGTTCATTCTCCTGCTTACTCTCTGAAACTGAACTGCACAACTAACACATGCTTTAAAATGCACTGAGGAATTCAGATGAAACAAGAAATACCCAGGGCCTTACCACCTAGCCTTTAAGGGCAGCTTGAGTTCCTTGTGAGGGAGTGATAGAGGGCTCTCCTGCTGCCTCCTGAAGCAGAGGAGGAACACTTTCCTGGTGGCATGGAGCCCTGACCCAAGTGCTGATGGATGTGGCAGGGAGGCTGAGCCCTGCCTTCCAGTTGCACCCATCAGGTCACATGCCAGGCCCATAGCTGCAGTTTTAGGTGGGGACAATCAAGAGATTTCCTACTAGTGCTCAGCTTCTGAGTTAGATACAAGGTGGAGAGAAGCTGCGGTATTGTCTGAGAATGTGGGTAACACCAACAGAGCTGCTGGGGAGCTGAGGGTGAATGCTGTTACGTGTGGCAAAAGCTCTTTTAACCTCTCTCTACCACCTGGAGAGTTTTATAGAACAAAGAAACAACACAAGCTTTAGGTGGGCAGCTTTTCAGTGTCACAAACATTAGAAGGCACCTACGTTTGCTTCAGGATTTCACAGAGTTTGGCATTGCCTGGACCAGACAAAATACTCCTGTGAGCTCTCATCAAAATACCTCATCTTCAAGTACTGTAAATTAATCTCCTGGCTAGGCACTTCACTAGGTTCAAGTTTAGCGTAACTGTATTATAAGTCATTAAAAAACACAGAACATGAACAAAAATCAAATATGATGATTTGAAGAGAGTTTGTTTTCGTGAAAAGGTAAATGTTCAATGCACAGATAAGACAATTAAGAATAGGAAAGACAGCTTGAGCATAAATATATATAGTAACTACACAGCAGTGACTGACAATAGTGGATCTAATTTGCAGAATATTTAAATCAGCAAAAAGCCAAGATACAATATTTAAATGAGTCTTTATCAGAAAACGTATCTTGAAAGTTCTGTGGAAGAATAATGTCAGCTAGGATATACTTTAAAGATTGTAATTGGACTTTATCCCAGAAAAGGCTAAATAAATTGAAACATGTTTTATATCGTTATGCATATTCTTTTGTGATAAAACTAGCTTTATATTTTGTAGCAGTTCAAAAAACTCTGCAACAAGGGAATAGTAATAAAGGAAAAGAAGCAATCAAAATGAGAAAGGGGGGAGATTTCTTGTATCGCTCTGCAAAAGAAGTAATAAATGACTTCTGTGAATAATTTCAAAGACTTGAATAAGCTGCATGCATCTCCCAGATGACTCTTGGAAAAAATTAAATAATTGTCTCAAACACTTGTAGAAAGCATATAAGATTTTTTTTATTTAAATCACAAACATAAAAATGTGTGAACTACAATATTTACTGAATGCAGTTTTATCAGATAGCCCTCTAAGAGAATACTACAATAGCATAATAACAAAAGTCTATAGTCCATGAAATTTCTTCAGTAAACTGAAGATCCTCCCCAACATGTAAGTTTCTTCATACAGTGTTCAACGAGAAAAAATTCTTAACAGGTTTTTAAGGATTTTGAACAGGACAAGATTCAATACCTGTGAAACAGATGTAATTCACCTTGCCCCATTGCAAGGTCACTTACAAAAAGGACCAATTTCACTACTGTATGATGGTGGTACTCTGTCCTCCCAGAGAGCAAAAATGTTTTTTTTCATATATTGAACACACACAAGCAAATGAAGAACATAATCTCAGAAGTGTTTAAAATTATGTTAGCTATGAGTTTTTTAACTTGATCATTTATCACTCTAAAAAAAAAGAGATATATATGATATTTCAGAGATATATTTAGATCTTTTATAAACATAAAGTACTTGGAAGTATGTTTTATATGCAGACACACAAACACACACTAAGCATCTTCCACATATACTTTGCATCTCATGTTTGGTGGAAAGAGGTAAAAGCTTTTTAATTTTCCTGTTATTTTATATTAAAAAGTTATTTCAGCACAGAAAGCAGTCTTCTCAAAGGCCACTGGAGTGGGATTTCTGTCTTCAATCCAGACTGGAAGTCAGTTCTAAAGCTGTTTCTGAGCAGATGATCAGTTCAAGCAGAAGGCAAGCTGCTATAAATTGCACTAGGATGAGACCAGAACTGATGTTTGAAGACTTGAAATGTTTATTAGGCAAATAGGTTGATTTTTTTATGTGGCCCAAAGGATCTGGGTCACTTGCAGGCAGGAGGGGACAGGAAGGCACATGTGTTCATGCACCAGTCATGGAGAAAGGCATGGAGAGTGGTAACAGGGAGGCTGAGTTTTTGAGTTGTGGTAATTTGATTCCAGTAATTTTTCTTTTCTTGTCATGCTGGCAGTCTGCAAAACAGGCCTATTGTCTTTGTTCATTTATGGTCTTAAGAACATAAAATCAAGTATCCACATCACAAGCATTTCCAAAACTATGGGTATAGCAGGATAACTCTACTTTTCCATGTGCCTTTCCTTTTTTTTTTTTTTCCTCTCCTTTCTTTCTTTTCCTCCAAATATAAACATAACAAAACAAAGCATTCATATAAATAGAACACACAAATGCACTTGGGTATTAATTTATTACTCACACTGTCTCGTATCTTCTCACCTCAATAGGCAATATGATAGTTATCTAGATAGCAGCTTGTACTGTCTTCTCTTTTTGTCCCTCTCTGGTACCTCTGCACCCATACACAAAGGAATGGTATAGCTGCTGAATATTTGCTTTTCCACTGTATATCACTATAAATAAAAAGTTCTGCCAAATAAATTGCTGAGTGCTATCCCCATGAGGATGCACTTTTTGCAGTTATCCAGTTATCATTATCTTGAACCTTTCCATGCCAGCATAATAGTGAAACAAAATGTTTCTCATAGGAAAGCCAAAACTTTTTTTTTAATGTCCATTTTTTACAGGACATACTATATGCCAATAGGTTACTCAAGGGGTTAATAAACCTCAGAATCACTTGTCTTGTCTACAGTGAAGTGGCATAATGACTTCACTGCTGAGGTTTTTTCCTTCTAAAGGGGGACATTAGAAAACACGCAGGAGAGAAATAAATGAATACCCTAAGCCCCCAGCCAACACTTTCAGTGCTTTTAGAGTGTACCTGAGAGCATATTAGGAAAATAAAGAAGAATCTTCAATTTTCTGACATAAATCTATTTTTCCCTTTTCTTTATTGACTTTAAGACTGAGTCTTGAGAACTTTAAATTATACTTTACATGCAAGGCTTAAAAACTAATTTACCATATCCCTATCAGCCAACAGATAAAGTCTGTAGCATAGTGGTAGATAACAGTTTCCAAGAGCAATACCTATGCCCAAAGCTTTCCAAAGATATAACATGGTGGGTACAATAGAGGAGGCGATATGCATCAGGCTAGTTGTCACCGGACCCTTTCAGCTTCAGGCCAGCTATGTATCTGATGAATCTGAAATCCTGTCATCCCCTTGAGAGTGCCCTATGCACTAACATATGTGGATTGCTGCAGCCTCCTTTCTGTGCCAGCATCACAGTTATCTCAGTTCAGGGACTCTGAAAGAATCACAGAGGAGACAGATAACTATGTTTAAGCCTTAGGAATTGCCATCTTTGTGAGGGGTAGCCTCACTTTCCCATCAGAGATAAAAGGGACATGGCAACCTGTTCTGAGACAAGCAAAACTGCAAGGACCAGAAGGTAAAAGCTAAAATAGCACAAAAAGTCTACAGAGATGTCTTATAAAAGTCACTGAGAGCATCAATAAATCCCTAAAGCTGGCAACTCTAGTTCAATGGAGCCATGCCAGCCTACCCCAGCTGAGCATCAGGCCTGCAGTCTTTGCAAACAGAAATAAACAATTTATTAAATCAAACCTTATTCTTGCTGTGTCGTTACATCTAAGAATTTTTCTCAGCATGCGACACCCTGCTAATGCTGAATACAGAGTTTTAGAGACATACTACCTAGGTACTTTTTGTCTGAAAAGGGAATATTGTCACCCCAGTCTCTTGTCACTCTAAGCAACTGCTGCCACTGCACCAAGCACTTAATGTTTTGCATTATTTTTCTTACCTTCATCGCTAACATATGGCTCAACTGCCTTCACAACTGTAGACAATCAAAGGGCTTGGGCTTTTTTACAAGCATTAAAACGAATACTCTTAAAATTAAATTAATTTCCATTTCCACATTCTGAATAGCAGTGTGCCAGAAAGTGATTGTGCCTATACACTTCAGCTTTCAGGGTAGCCAACCTCTTTTGGAAGTTTATTTCTTAGGCCATATACAATATTTCATGCTTTGATCCACTGCAAAAAGTATGACAACGAGACGAGGTGTCCCTCTGTATCTCAGCTGGAATTGCTTAGAATTTTGCTTAATCAGGAAATCCTTGATACGCGTCAGGCGAAAGTCAGGGCAAGATGCTGTACCAGGTGACAAGGTTCATGTGTTTCTCTCTGACTGCTTGATATTAACACAGGAGACAGTCTCATATTACTCGATGTGCTGCATTGGCAGAGATACAATGAAGCTTGCTATAGACTCTGGAATTCCCTTTGGGTTTCAAGTAACAGGCTTGCCAAAAGTGGTTCACCTTATTTTTAAATATTTTATAGCTTCATAAAAAGTGCCAGATGCTGTTTAAAAACTGGACTTAGAGCTAAACACTCAATCAAAAAAAAAAAAAAAAGGAAATTGAAAAGGCTTTTATTTAGCAGCTGCCAATATAAAGGAAAAACCCTAAACAAAACATCTACGCACACGATGTAATTTGGGTATATAGCCACCGTGACATACTCAGAACATTTTCCATTCAATTTGAGATGGCAGGTATTGTATTTTCATACAACAGACTTATTTTCTAGTCAAGACAGCTTTTCCTTGTGTCAGTGGAATAGATGCTTGACCAGCTGTTCTCAAAATTGAAATGTTTCATTAAAGAAACATGCTCATTATCTGTCCTGCAGAAGATACGCCGTATTAGATGCAAAGTTGGAAGAGGAAGAGAGTGTGAAAAGAGACAGTAAAATAATTAGCAATGAAGTGAAGCCAGCAAATGTAATACTTCTGGATTTTGCTAAACATTTGATATGGTGCCGCTCAAAAATTTATTTGAAAAAAAAAAATTAGCTCAGAAAAAAAGCATTGTCACATTAAAAGAAATCTGACTAAATTGTCCTAAACTGTGTAATGATAAATGCCAGCCTATTAACTGAGCTAGAGGACAGATATTTTTGGGGTACTACAGGCTTTGGTGGTTGCTTTCATGCATTGACAGAGATTAGATATACTAAATACTTTACACAGAATCACAGAATCA
>VZTO01011699.1:0-37672 GCA_013400615.1 Syrrhaptes paradoxus
TTCTGTGATTCTGTGATCTCCACACATTTGAGGGCTTAGACTAAGCAACCGTGATTCTCTTAATGAGTTTGAACCCTTCACTATATTGATACATCTACACTGCTTCCTCTTCTGGGGTCAACTCAGAAGAGTTGTTGGTGGTGACATGCTGGCAGATGGCTTTGATTAACAAAGATCGTAATAATACCAAAAAAGGAGTGGAACAAAGGCCATGCTTTACATAATCCTGCTACTAATTTAGAGCATCCAAGTGGCTTTGTCTTCTTATGAAAGCCCATTCTTTTTTGCTTATTTGTGGGACAAAGATTACGAGTTGAACGCTAAAACCTGCATTCACTGGATACAAAGTGAGAAAGGCAAGGAGGGTTCAAACAGCTTCTAGGTGAGAATTCCCAAACTTCCTCATGAACTGGATCCTCACTGGATCCTTGTTAAAAGAATAAATACCTTTTTAAAACTCTCTATATTAGAGAGAAGCAAGGATCAGTACACAGGCTCCCAGTCCATCTCCCAGTTACAGTAAACCCACAACCCTTTCTCCAGTATTCTCTACATCTCCTGAACTGCACAGCTGAATTACAGGCCTCACACTTGCCATTATCCCTTACCTATGTTACTTACCTTAAAACAGTACTGTAGCAATTCCTGCTAATACGGATACTACTGATAGCCAGAATAAACCTAGAAATTTGCATTTGGTAGATTTGAGGAAAAAATAGAGTACCATAGAGGCTTCTAAAAAGGTTTTTCAGGCAAAGGCAGCTTCAAAAAGATATAACTAATTGTTCACAGTATAAAATGCTGATGAAATACAGACATTTTAATTAGTTTTTCCAAAAAGGTTACCCAAATGTTAACAATTATTTTTTCTCTCATTTAAATTTCCTTTATAATCTCTCTTCCCATTATTTTATTGTTAAACAATTTGTAATATTTTTTCTTACCTGTCACAAAAACACCCTTCCTCCAGTTTTCCTTTGTAGATGCCATTGTTGTGTTTCCCCTTAATGAAGAGTTATATTCCAAAGGAAAGCGTTAACCTTAACTCACCTCTCTAGTTAAAAATAAAATTACTCCTAAACTTCTGAAGTTTATATTGCTTCAGTTCTTAAAATGTTTATGAAAAAAAAATTCTTTCCTACAATGACTGCATGAACTTGACTTCTTTATTTCTTTTTATGGCTCCTCTTCTTAAACTGACAATAAGTACTACACATAGCAGATTATCAAATGCACTTAAAACAAAGCTAGGCTACATTAATTAGTGTTGTATGTGCACTTGAAGTGGCTAATATAGTTTATCCTCTGGCACTCAGCTCATTAATTTCAAAATGTATGTTACTAAACCTCTTATCTTGGTTTTATCTAATTAAATTATTAAGATGAAACTTAATAAAATCAGAGTTTTTAAAATGTCATTCAAGGCACAACTACAATTAAGAGATCAAATATTCATAGTTCTAGAAGACTGAACCCAGCAAGACCACATTTTGTGTATGATCCATTTTGTGCTGATTTTTTTCCAAACTGAACTATCTTTATTTCGATAACATTATGATTTGCAAAGACAGACAGGAAATTAGTACATACCGCTCTGAACAGATAGGTTAATTAAGGTTCGGTCTGGTATTGATATGTACATATTATAAACATTTAAATGGTATACATTAACATTGACCTTGGAGCTAAAATTGTACTGCAGGTTGTTGCTGTCCTCTAAATATTGTGGTGTCACTGGGCCAGCTGAAGTAACTGTCAGAGTGATCTGGCTGGCTAAACACAGGCATCTGGTTTCTTTTAGACACCCTTACATATCCAAGACATTTGGTGGCATACATGACACAGGCACTACCCATGCCCTTCTGTGGTAGCAGCTGGAGACAAGGCCAGAGAACCAAGAGCACTTGAAATGGCAACAAACATCTGTATTGAGGCATCTGAATTATCTCCAGACCATCCAGATATTGTGTGCTGTGAAGACTTTGATATAGAGTAAGTTTGTTCGAGGAAGAGAAATACAGAATCACAGAGTAATGTCAAATCACTGCCCTTCAGCCAGTCAAGATAACAAGTCACAGAATCACAGACCCATTCAGGTTGGAAGGGACCCCGAGAGATTATTATTCCAATCGCCTGCTCAAAGCAGGAGCAGCTTTTAAGTCAGACTAGGTTGCTCAGGACTGTGTCCAGTCAGGTCTCGAAAATCCCCAAGGACAAAGTCAGCACAACCTCCCTGCAAAACCTACTCCACTGCCTGACTGTCCTCATGGGAAACAAGTTTTTCCTTGTAAGTCTGATCATCTCTTGTTATAATTTAGGTCCGTTGCATTTTGTCCTCCTGTCATGCAACACTGTGAAGAGCTTTGCCTTGTCTTCTTCATGGCATCCTTCTGGGTTTTGGAAGTCAGCACACAACACGTAGTTGGTGGAACTGTCAGAGTTTTATCTCCTATACCTGACCCACCTGGCACTGGAAAGCTTCTTCACAGGTTTCAGAGTTGTAGTCTGTGCTTCTGACTGAACACAGAAGAGCTATGAGAGCTCGAAAGGTAGATGCCATGGACACACATTAGAAGTGGTTGAGTACAATACCCAAGGTGCAATGGTACGAGGGTAGGGAAGGATAAGTCCCAGGGCCACATTATCATTATTTTAGCATATATCAAGTCAGAAAGTACAGGTAATCAAAAAAAGAGATGTTCTAACATAGCTGGTTATGCATATCTGAACTGGAGAAACCTCCTCACAGAAAACAGAGAGAGACAGTCACAGCTTGTGCTACCTATATCGTGATCACTATTCATTGACAGTACTGACAGCTACAGTCTGCTTGATCTAATTCTCTGATTGACTCCTGCAACAGTGCCATAATAGTCTGTAGAGTTAAGTATCCATGACAGGTGTCCTCACCTACAGAAACTATTCAGGAATAACTGTAAATCATGTTATAGGGATACCTTCCAGTTTGTTAGCACAAATACTCAGAGAAAAATGTCTATCCAGAAAGTAAGTTTGAGGGAACCGTACAAGAGGAGTAGCAACAAGGAGCACATGCACATCACAAGAGGGGGATGTAGCTTAACTAGTTGGTCATATTTTGATCTTTGATTTCTGTACACAGTTCACACTACAGGAGTTGTGCTACAACTAGCTAATGTTCTGCACATACTGCGTACCGAGAATTTGGGTAATGGCTGTTCTTAAGTTTGCAAGATCAAGCACTCCAAAAGCCAGGAAGTGTTAGGGCTTGATATAGGCAACACAGTAACTGTTATTAGTCCAGAGCAATTGTCCTCAGACAGCTTTAACCAGAGGCTGATGGTCTATGTATGGTTTTCTAGGGTTTCACAGATGTTTTCTGGCAGAAGAGGAATAGGATGGCAATATCCAGCGTACATCTGTCTGTACTTAAAGGGATTACCTCAGACTGACATATTTTCCTTATACTCAGAAGCTTCTTCCTTCTGCTCCACCCCTTGCAAACATTTCAAGGCATGGGCTTACCTCCTTTCTACCTTTAACCTAAACTTTCTCTGCCTGTACTCAGCTTCCAATTTTCAGACTTGCCATCCCAGCCCTGTTGTCTTTGATGCAACTTGCACAGATGGATGGATGCCGCTACTCAGCACTTTCCATCTGAAATTGAGTGTCCTCTTTCCACTCCTGGTCCTAGACCAGTGGGGCAGCTTGAACCTTCTATGACCTGAGTTCGTATCTACACTGAAGCACACTGAAGTGTCTGTAGTGTTTGTCAGGCTCAGCAGTATGTTGCCTTTTACAGGGTGAGGCACTTGTCCACCTATGTCCCAAGCTGAACACAACGTGTCAAGAGGTCAAGGCCAAGTGCACGGGCATGGATGCGTGTAATAAGCTGTGTAAATCTGATGGTAAAAGCTTTAATGCATGATAGGCCAGCATTTCTAATGAAGCCTGTATGAATGCTGTATTAGTGCATGTGAAATATGTGTACAGCATCTCCATAACTTTGGTTTGGGTTAAGAGAGGATTCCGTCACCTTTCGGGTTTCCCTTGGCCCTTCAAAACCTCCTTCAGTATGCTGTCTTCACAGTAATAGCTGAATTTCATTTTGATTGGTGCAGGAGTCAGACACCTATATATGGATGCAAATGTTACGTGGTAAGTGGAAGAGCTGGTGCAGTGAGCAAGCTGAGGGATGTGGCATCTGGGGATATGTGTGTGGACACAGCAGGTTCCAGCCATGAGGAACCTCCCACCACGAGGTCAAGAGCCAGGAGGTTAGGTGCTTGGCAGCCTCTTGCTGTTTAAGAAGCAGCATTTCTAAATTCTTGTTAAATCTCTTTCCACATAGTTATCCCCAAATTAAAAGAAAAATAAAAAAAGCAATCCATCACTCTTCCTTGAAAGCTGCCAGTCTCCAGATCAGTGAATGCAGCAGATTCAGTGTGTTCTCTTTGTTGTTGATGTCATTATGATTGTGGCTGCAAGTCTTCTTCAAGATAAATAACATCTTGTACAAAAGAAACAGCAAAACACTTTCTGTTTTGGAATGAGCAACCAGAATAAGAAGACAAGACTGAAAGGATGATAAGAAGAAAACTTGAAACATGTAACTGTAAATGAAGATCCCATTTTAGCAAGATAAGTCAGCATATTTATGATAGTGGCCAGGGCATTGCCTCTGCTGAAGTACATGGGATTGGTCACATATTAAACTACTCTGTTGGTTCAGGATTGGAACAAAGGTATTAATTCAGTGGGATGGAAAGTGTCTTCTCTGTCTGCCAGATCTATCCATGCACATCCAGAAATAAGCATGGCTGCTCTCACAGGAATGACAGTTATCAATTGTTAACAAAAATATTAAAAGGTATTGTCTGAATTAAAAAAAAAAAAAGAAAGAAAAATTTCTTCGAGGCAAACAAGATGTCTGTCCTGCTTTGTCTACTTTTATTTTCTGAGGATGCTTAAGTAAACACCCACAATCTTCATAAGGACAAACCTGCTCAGTGAATAAGGTTGGTAAGCTATAAAAGACTCATTGTCTATATTCATTTCAGATTGTACCTGCAGAGGATTTATAGAAACAATACTTAGGTGGCACTGAGGAGGCTATCAGTGCTATTTACAGACAATTTAAAGGAATAAACCTGCAGTTACGCCTGTGTTTGCTTTCCCTTGTGGTCTCCCTGCAACGCTTTCTAATCCTATTGTGACTTGATTGTTTCACAGCAAAGTGCTCCACAGAGGCCAGTAATTGGCACACGGGTTCAAAATAGATTGCTGTGTGTTTAGGAAAGCAGGGGTCATTTCCCATCAGCACCACTCATTAAGAAGCAGAGTGCTAAGTTTTCTATTACAGAAAACACTCCTATGTAAGTGTGTGAGCGCTTAGGAGGGAGATTTTATTTATAACCTAGAGGAGAATGTGTCTGTGATCAACAATATGCAAAACAACTTTGGTAAAGGAATATATTAACCATGTACTCAATAACAGGTTTCTTAATTCTGCATCGTCTGACTGTCATGCCCAAATTCCTTTTCACCAGCTTATGACGAAGTCAAACATGTGGGTGAATTTGGAAGCTGGCTAGGAGGCAGTTGAAAAGTTGGTCTTGTGTGGCCCCGGGGCTTGTGATTTTTAATCAGGCACTAATTGCACATCAGCCAAGTTTCAGCTCTGGTACACTCCAGGCCCCAGTCAGCTCCTGTGCCTTTGCTGTGGGGAGGAAAGGGAAGCTGGGGCACTGAAATGAGGTAGTTGGGCCCCAAATTAACTGAAGGAAGAGAAATATAATCAGTACGCACCAGAGAGGAGAGTGTAGGGCAGGTAGGATTAAGAAAAAAAGAAAGAAGAAAAAATTATGTCAAGGGGAAAAAATATCCAATGCCACAAGTTTTATTGCAACCCTTTGATAATGTTTAAACAGAGGAGAGGCATTTGGCTGATTCTTGCCTCGCCTGAGATACCTCAGGCACCTGACTCTCCTCGAATGCTGAGTAGTGTCCTTTCCTCCAGGATGACTAAGGGAGGTGTCTGTCTATGTCTTGCCCATGGCTCCTTCAGAACCAGAAAGCAGGCACTGCAGCACTCGCGCCTCTGGGGAAATCTCACTTGCTAGGCTTGCATCAACCATTTTTAACTCACACATTATCATTACTGTGGTATAGCTCCTGTTTTGCATAATAGCCTAGTGGTTAGAGGTCTCCTGCCAGAAAGAGGACACCCGGGGTGTAGCTTGAGGCGGCTGCAATCCTATACCACCCTGCTGCAGAGGAGTCCCGTGGGCAGAGAGTGCTAGCGTTATTCCTAGTGAGAGTATTTTCTGCTCCTTAATGAACTGTGGGGAGCGGGGAGAGAGGGTCACTGCATGGAAATGGCACAAGGTCAGACAGAAAGCAGGCAGATAAGTAGGCAGCGCTCTGGGTTGGTGGCAGCTTGTTCACCCGAGAGCAAGCAGATCTGAAGTGTTGGCCCATGCCCTGAGGAGTGGGTATGTATTTCACATGATGCCTTGGAATTAACCCCTGGAGGACTCCCCGTCCCACCTGGTCATTTAATTTCACAAACCCATTTCAAGTTTCAAATCCCAGTTTCACAGAAGTGTCACACAGGAGACAGATGGGGTGTGGCACACATGCCTGACACACTTGCCTGCTCCATCTCTAGTGGATCCTTATCTAGTGGATCCATATCAGCATCTTCCTGAACTCTTCCCCCACTCACTGGGTGCAGAGCTGATATGCTGAGCTCAGTCTTGCAAATTCTGCTCCTCAGGCACCCTTCAGAAGGTGACCCTGTTCTTAAAACTACTTTGTTCTTCCCCTCATGCAACTACTAAGAAAAATGTTTGTTGCACTCTTCCCGGAGTCTGAACTATCACATGGTGAGGACAGGACGTCAGGAGAAAGGCCTGAATGGGCCAACCCAGGGCCACATCCTGTGGCTTCTAGACACTACATTTTTGAACTCTACTATAGTGTCCAAGAATGCATGCTTAAGAAAGATTATGAGGACAAAGTGTGCAAGTATACAGGGACCTTTCACTAGTCCTCTCCTGGTCTCGAACTGTGTCCTCCTATGGGACTTCCTGAAATAACCTAGGATTCTGTGTTGCTAGTAAATAGCAGCTTATTTCTGTTTCAAGGTGCTTATCCAATGTCATTTGAACCTTTGCAAACTCTTCTTTTCAGGGCACATTCTGCTGAAAAAAATGATATTGTGATTTTAAGTAAACTAACTCATGCTTCCTTTTGCCTCTCCTCTCGACAATGTGGTATATTTTCTACAAATAAAAATGAAAAAAAAAATCTGCTGTGTATGTGAAACGCAGATAGCAATATTCATTTTTACTTACTGACTCTGCCATGAGCCCTAAAAGTACACTATGGTGATGTAACCTGTCATGGAGAGCAATATCAAATCTAAGATGATGCTATAAAACAAGCAAAAATAAGTTTTGCTGTGTAAATGGAGTGAAATTTTGGTCAGTGCTGGCATTTCTCCTTCCCTCCTCCCTAGTCACCATCAGCCGGAATTGTGCATTATGGTTTTTTATTTGCACTATGTTTTATATCCAGCATGGCAAGTCACAGCTTGCAGAGATCCCTTATATTAGACTGGGACTGCACTCCTCTGTCTTCTCATCATACGTCTGTTGAAATGTTGTAAAATACACAATCATCTCTGGATTGAAAATGTGTTAGCATGTAAAGTATTAGACAGGAATACAGTTGTTACTTAACTCTGATGAGATTTGCCTTTGCCTCCCTAGGATTTTACCACATATTCACTAACATGCCGAGAATACATCTTTTTTTTCCTGGTATAGCAACAGAAACGCCGCTGTTCTCCGAAGTCTCATTCATTGTAGTTGGACTCTCACAACTATAAACATGTAAGAAAAAAACCTGCTTGTCTGCTTTTTTCCTAGAGAAGACAAACCATGAGAAAGCCATATGATATATTCAGAAATATATACTTCCATATAGCGTCACACCAGAATGAACGGCACAGATGCACTTTCAAGAAACTGGGGGGGGGGGCGAGGTGGGAGGGCAGGAAGAGAAGGAAGAAATTACCAAAATAGACATTTGAAAAGTTACATAAAAACATTGGCTTTGTAAGGTTTTATTTTATGACACAGATAATCACAAGAACATGACAACTGCAATATCATCTGGATTAAAGTCCCAATTAGCCCAGTATCTTGCCTCCAAAAAGGGACAGTAGTCATTGTCTAAGAAGAGTATAGCCATAATTTAACAGCTCCAGCAGCTAATAAAACTTCTCCAGAATACTCTCTGTCATCAATTAATGGAGGTCTGTCTGATGGTCTTGGGTCCTTTCATGCCTTTTTAAAACTAATAACATTTTGAGCATATACAATATTGTCTGACAAGTTCCACAGCTAAAAAGCAACTCTTCTCTCTGTTTTGAACCTACAAATTGCTAGTCTTGTTGATGCTTCCTAATTCTTCTCTTAGAGATGATAAAAATGCTTGTCTTCTCCAGACCATTATGATTTTCTAGCCTTTTAAGTGATCTATTTTCTAGGCTGAAGATTTTCCAGTATAAGTTATCATACCTTCTACTGGTACCACCCCCCTCAAAAAAATTCCCTAATTTTGCTTTAATTGTTCATATGGATTATTAATAAAGGAAACTTTATTTTTTTTTTTTTAACAAAACTGGCGGTGACTAAAAAAAGTGATTTACTGACTAGCTCCAACTGCACCCTACCCTTTGGGCTTCCAGTCAGTCAGACACCTTCTTTTGGGGAGTTGGAAATGGCTGGCTGGCCAAGCATGGGCCCTTCACCTCTTCACCAGTCTCATACCAGCACACTGACAGGCACGTGGAGCCTTGGCCGCCACCCAGCAGAGCCACCACAACCACCACCACCACAGTGATGCTAACAGCTGTGCCTGAACCGTGAACTGAAGAGTCTGGAAGATGTTTCCAACTAACACACAACTGACTTGTACTTTGTGAGAAACTGAGGAAAGGCTAGTTTTCTCCTCCCTCCTGGATTCACAGGTTGCATGTCCCTCTTGTGGAGGGGTCCCAGCAACCATGTCCTCATTTATGGACCATTGAGATCACTCAGCCACTTTGGAAAGATTGCCTTGATCTGGTGAGATTTCAGCACATGCTGGAAATAAATGATGTGATGTTTTTCACAGCGAGTTTCTTTATTCTTAGTCACAGATTTTGTTGGATCTGGCAAATATAAACCTCCTGCTTCACTTATGTCCCGTATCACAAACCTAATGGACTTGACACCTGACTGAGATTTTAGATTTTTCTCATGGGGCAAAAATAGCAAAAAAAGTACATATTTCAAGGATCTTTTAAGCAAACTTTTATTGACTAAATTGTACCACAATGTTCAACAAAACAACTTTGTAAGCATAAACCTACCCAATCTATTTATTTCCACATACTTCTGGGTATTCAGCTTTATTGAGAACAATAAAATCAACAAAAACAGACACTAGCTGCACAGGTCAGAGAATTTAACTTATAGTACAAGCCCTGCTGAAGTAATGTTATTGCCTTGTATGCTTACACATACTCGTTATGTTCAGAGTGAGATGGAGACTATATGTGGTGGGTTAACCTTGGCTGGATGCCAGGTGTCCACCAGGCCCCTCTGTCACTCCCCCTTCAGCAAAATAAAGGAGAAGAATAAGATTAAAAACTTGTGGGTCAAGATAAAAGCAGTTTAATTAAAGCAAAGGCCAAGGCCACACAAAGAAACAAAAGGTAAACAAAGATGTTATTCTCTACTTCCCCCTCAGTAAGTGATGTCCGGCCACTTCTCAGGAAAGCAGAGCTTCAGTATGTGTAGCAGCTGCTCCTGGAGACAAACACAGTAACAAATATCCCCCTCCTCCTCCCTTCCCTTGGCTTTTATGGCTGAGCTGATGTCACATGGTACGGAACAGCCAATCCGGGTCAGCTGTCCTGGCTCCGCCCCCTCCCAAGATGTTTTATAAACACCCTGCTGGGTGCCAGTGTCACACTCAGCACTGTCAGAGCTGCTATGGACATACTAACTCCTTCTCAGCCAGACCCAATACACTGTAATAAAACTCTTGTGATGTGTGTTGTTCAGAAGTCACGTAACTTTTCAATGCTTCAAAATACAGTCCAAATTTTATTGGTCCCCTTAACATCCATCAAGATTTTTTTTTCTCATATGCATTATTTCTAATTTATCTCCTCTTTTTTAATGTTTTTCTAGAACTACCATGAAATCAGAATAATTCAAAAAATCCATTCAAAGAGTTAAATACAATATTTTTTTCATTCAAAAGGGCAGTATGAAACTATCAGGCCAAACAGTCTAACTTATGTTAAATGACAGGCCAAAGAAAGTTCATTCCTAATAATGCAAATCACAAATCAGTGTCTCAGGAACAGCATATGTGAAATGATGTCTGAAACATCAATAACAGGTTTTTTTTTCTCTTATAATTATTATTAGCTTGGTAATAGTTGTTAGTGACCTATCTCCTTCTGCTGATTTAGTAAAGTGCACCTAATAACAAGCTGGGGTCAAACGTACAAACCAAATGACACTATATTCCCTAGATAAATAGTGCAGCTTCTAATGATGTAATAAATGCCTGGCGGTGTTTTTGTCTCACCCACCAAAATTAAGCCTATTAGAGTAAAATATGCCAAATGAAAACATTATAAATCTTGTCTGGAATATAAGAGAAATCTCTACAAACAGTGCTAAAATTACAAACTACCTCTTGTAATAGAGAGGCTGAATCTCTAAAGTAGCTTTTATTTCCATTCTCAGTTAAAAAATCAGGCCTTCAGAAATGGTTTATATTTATTGTGTAAACAGCAAGAAGGAGAGAAAGCAAAAACACATTATAGACTTTTTTTTACAATTAATTGATTGTGACTTCAACAAAAATACCTTTTTAAAGAATCCATTTTTTTTCACGAGAAGGAGGAAGTATTATCCTATAATTTTATACTTCATATGGATATTTTAGCACAGAAGACATGACTCTCTCTTACACAAAGAGGGTTGGTTCACAGTTGAGGGGAAAAAAAGTAATGCTTATCTCCATCTCTGTATTAAGAGTATCCATAAAATCAGTTAGTCCCCACTCAACCATGCTGGAACCCACTCAAGCCATTGAGTTTAAAACTGGGGTATTATTATTCTTTGATGTTTATAGCTTAGCAGCACAAAGCTGGTCTCCAAGCACTTACTCTCTATAAAGAAACACAAATGTTTGGCCTTTGGGCTGTAAATACTGTGTCACCATTGATTTTTAACATATAAAGTGTATTTTCCTGAATGTCGAGTATTCTCAAAGTCTAAGGCCTCCCATGAGCATGGAGTGTCAGGAATTAAAGACAGTTTAAAAGCAGGAGCTACAAGCAAGGAAAGAAGAAAGTAAAAGCAAGGAACAAGAGAAAGAAGAAATGAAATAACTAATATGAACTTAGCCAAGTATTATATTATCATTTCTCTCACAGATAGAAACCTCACCTGGGGAACACAATAACCTATTATCAATAAATAGAAGACTGAACTGCGATATTATCAATAAACCTTTTCTTACTACATAAGATAGCTTTCTTTAAGGATTTGTATATGCCATGCACTAGAGGAGATTTTTTTCCCTGATAAATAATAGAATTGATTTTGGGATCAGACACACTGGTGGTTCACACCCAATGAAAGTCTCAGTAGCTGAATGCAAACGCACCTCTGACAATTTACTATTATTGCATTATAGCACTTCAGTGTTTGCTCTTCTGCACTGTGTCAGCTGCTTTGACGCTATTTCACAAAACTGGTCTCCTTGAGAAGGTGTTTCAGAGCAGGACCCCAATTTAGACAAAATGCACAGTCTAGGAGCAAGTCATCTTGTTCTCCTGGGACAGAGAGAAGTTCTGCACCACTTTCAGTAATGGCTGCCTGCTGCCTGAGTACAGAGGGATGGCTAGAGGTGAACACAGGTGCCCTCCTCAATTACCTGGGATGAATCCAGGCTGGGACATCACCTCCCTCACACAGCTGGGAAAGCTGAGAGGGTTTCAGCCTACTGCATGAAATGGTTTTTACAGCGTAGCCTCAGGCAGTGCAACTCCACAACATCCTTTACATAGGCTGGTGGCAAATCACTAGCCTACCCAATAATGAACAAGAGGAAGTCTAGGTGATTATTCAGAGCAAACCCATTGCCATAGCTTATTTCTACAGCCAACGCAGGCAGTCAAGGTACCTTAGAGGGCACTGTAGAGTATCTTAGGTCAGGGTCTTCCTCTGACTCTTACACCTCTTCAACAAACTTGTGTGAATGCTTCCCTAAGCCAGATCTTTGAAGAGCAAAGTCAGTCCAGATTGGAGGAGAGACATTGCCTTTCCTCTCTGGAAAATGTCTTCAAGCAGCTGTACTGTAAAGTTGTGGAGGCTAAAACTCTGTTTGCTTTTATCCTTCCCTAATCCACTTGCCATGATCAGTAATCATTTGAAGGATATTACATATCAGATTCAGAGATTCCTTTGAACTATTTTCTCATTTATTGTGTTTGCTAGATGTTTCTTTCAGGACTTCAAAAAAAGTCTGGCATCCATCTCAATTTTATCTGCCTAAGAACAGTCAGGTTGCCATCAGACATTGTCTCAGACATTTACATTAATATTGACTATTTAATGCAAAGCATTCTTTAAATATACAGGCACATACACCATCTCTTCTTCAGAAGGTTGAAGAACTCTGAGTTCTGAAACATTTAAGGGACATTTAAGGCATCTTTTTGATAAAGGCTACCTCTTGAGAGATGGTGAGAGTTTCTGACTCCCAACGTTAAAGTACTCATCTCACGTCTGCAGCAGGCATTCAGGGACTGGAAAACCTGCCTTAGAGACCAAATGTACTCCATCATTTAGTTTATCAAGGTGAAGCTTAAGAAGTCATTTGACATGTAGAAAAAGTGCAAGCATAGGGAAAAGACTTCTGACAACAAGTTCCTTATATGTAAACAAAAGTGCACCAGTTTCCCAGAGCTAGAGGTAGGTATGTTCAGGAATAAAAGCAGGATGTGATCTATTTAAGTAACTAAAGCCCAGTAATTGCATATATAGTATTCCAGGGATCATATTTGAAATAGCTAGCAAACTGATCCTCCTAAAGGAAACTGATCCTACCTGATAGATCCTGCTTCAAAAAAAGAATCCTGTTGATGTTAGTTAGACACACAATTGAGGTGTTTTCAAGTCTAAATAAAGTGATTACTTTTTAGGAACCATTTGGAGAGTCCTTCAGATTTTTTGAGAAACATCAGTCTCCTTTTTTAGTGTCTATGTAAGAATTTAATTTAAGAAGGTTGGTTTTTTAAACACCAAAAGATTTAAGGAAAAGTAAGGTAGACAAGATCTCCCCCAAAGCATTTATTTTTATCAGTTGGATTAACTCCTGGATAACAGCTACAGCTAAGAGTTTCATTAGCCATTGTAAGAATGACCTGAGGACCACATTCTTTGGCTAGAGGTGATTTTAAAAGGTGTAACCTCAGCTATAAGGTGTGATGGAAGGATTGCAAAGTGAAACTCCATATCTGGTGGTGAGTAGGAGATGACAGAAGATGCATCTTCATTTGAACATAAAACATCTGTGAAGAAAAGTGAAGGAAGTGGTGATTCACCTGCTAAGATGTGTATCTTGTCGAGTCACACAATATCAATTCTTAAGTGCTGGCAACTGAGTTCAGAGTAAAATTTAAGGTACATTTGAAGCACTAAATAGGACCCATTTGCTTTTGAGGCCCTCTTTCTACATGACTGACTCAAAAATTGTTTTAAACTGAATCTTTTCTGTCTGAAAAACAACTACTGTAGACACCTTCAAATGGGACCTACTTCCCCTCATTATCAGAGCTCCTGCAGCAACTGGTGAGGAGCCTTCCTCTGGATTTTGCATGAGGGATGTCTGCTGTCTAAACACTCATTCATATTTGTGGCATACGGCTTCTGATCAGAACAGATGGTTTTAAAATAAGTATTGTGCATTAAACCAATAGAAAATAAAGCCTGTCACCTTGTCAAAAAGGAATTATTGTGGCTTTCAGTTGTACTGCCCCCACAAGGGATAATTATGTTTTTTAAATAAATGAAAACATCATGAGCAACACCCACATACTGCTTCTGAAAAAGCCTGGGAGTTAGTAAAGAATGCATAGGTTACAGGTACAGCTACGCGTTTCCAGAAAATTGTTTAACTTTGTATCTCAGCAGTAAATTTACCTTTCTCTCTCTGTCTCTCTCTCACATGTTTTGAAAGACAATACCAACCATTTTTTTTTGTGCACTGGGAAATAAAACAATAGTTCAGGAACAGTTTTGAATATCTAAAATACAGCTATTGATTGTCTCAAACTACTTAATCTTCAATTAGACATTGAGCTGTAGAACTGGCAGAATATATAAGATTTTTCTATCCTGGAATAGCAGTTCATTTTTGTCTATGAATAATACATTTTGCTACAATAGTGCAGTCAGATACTGGTATAATTAGATACATTTCTGAGGTCTGCCTATGGTTCATGCATCAAACACTGATCCTTCAGGCTGCCTTGTATAGGTCTGTAGGCTTGGGACGTTAAAGAAATGAACACAGTCATGCTAACAGTGCCCTCACTCCAGTTACAGATGTAAGATGACAGTGACTGCTCCGAGGCATACTAATTACAAAGTATTTAGCAGTCAGTCTCCAGCACACACCTGCCAGAAGCAGAGATGGGGGAAATGTGATATCCCTGTTTCTAGTGTTACACAGAGCCCAGCTGGAAGTTAAGTTCTTAAGAGGCCAATGACTGTACAAACCATATGTTATCACAGTTCAGTCACGCCTATAGCTTTTCTCATTTTAATGTATATTTGGCATTACTAGATAACATGACATCTTCAGACTAATCAGATGGATATCTTAACCGGTGGGAATATTAAGGTAATACAGTGCTGCAGATAACATCCATTGCGTTATGTTAGCTTTGCACTTGTATATCTGTATAATGGCTCCAGCTCTGAACCTGTTCCGACTATAAACTTTGCCAGGAGGCAGCCCACTTAATCTAGACACAGATTTTGTTATTTCAACTTACGCCTGCTGTGGATCTTAACATTTTGGGTCCAAATAGCTCCTAGAGAAAAATAAACAGCTCTGTCTGAGTGCAAATTTTGCTGCATAGATCTACTTCTAGCTGAAAGAAACAGTATATAAATTGGTTTGAAAAGTCTAAAAAAGATAAATCAGATCTGACCTTTTGTTGTTGTTGTTTTTAATAGCTAAAGACAGAACAATAGCACCTTTAAAAAAATGCACTTTTTTTCTAAATCCTTATAAAGGGAACAAAGAAAAGGACCAGAAGGGAAAAAGGAAGAGCACACCCATTTATGGATGTTCTGCAATGTAATTAGGGGAAAGGGGCGGGGGAGGGGGGAACGTTTTGCAGACAGTATTTCATTGCTGGGGACTAAATTCTCTGTCCAAAAGCTGTCTCAAGGAAGCCAGGCACTCTCAAACTCGGGAAAAACTGAAACTTAAAACTTTTCTTCTGACACTTAGCTTTATCAGAATCAGGGAAATGCTTTACCTTCAACATCATAATATTCTGTTATATCTGCTGAACACAAAATTTTATAAAACAGTATTTTCACATGACTGTTTAGACCCCCAGCCACAGGGTTAACACAGTTGCCCAACATCACTCCATGGCGCAGTCAGGATTTGAACCCATGGACTGATTACACATTGGATGCTTAGTCATCTGGCTCATACAAACTGCATTAATACAAATCCATATGATTACAGAACTGAAAGAAACACCCAGGAGCAGTCTGGTACCTGAAGAGAAAGATTAACAACCAGAGAAGCAGCAAACCACAGCAGCATGCTTTTGTGGGCTCAGGGAACACTTTTTTATGTACATTGGGTGTATCATTAGCACTCGGGAGACAAGGTGTTCTGCAGAAAAAAAAAGTTCCCTAGCATTTTGACTGCACATTTTCTTTTTCAGTTGTCAGACCTTTGGGAAGAATCACAGAATCACAGAATGTTAGAGATTGGAAAGGACCTCGAAAGATCATCTAGTCCAATCCCCCTGCCGGAGCAGGAACACCTAGATCAGATCACACAGGAACGCATCCAGGCTCTATCTCAAACACAGGAAACTTTCTGATAGTAAATAAAAAATACAAGCAAGTTGCTTTCACCTGAAAATGTGGGGAGAATATTTTTTTATGAACAAAGTAACAGTAAAAGATTTTATATTTTTGTTCTCACTGTCTCCTCACCCTTGCAATCTCATCAGTCTTTCTTATTTTTGATTTTGCCAGTGAAGAAGGGGAAAAAAGAAAATAAAATAAAAACACAAGATCTATTTCATGACCAAACATCTGAAGCGCTTGTATATAACTTCCATTTAACAAAAATGCCTGCGTTCAATTTTGTTTCAGTTAGAAAAAGAAAAATAATTTCAAACATCACCCCTTTGTGAAACCCAGCTGTTTGCATTACTACAAAAGAGATTTGCAATACTTTCAGTTCAGCTGTTCTGTTTGTATATCAGTTTTAACTGATGAAAGGGGAATAAGAAAAGTGACCTAGCTTTTCTCTTCACGCTATTCTCTTCCGCCTCATCTTGCTCGAACAAAACAGCTTTGATGACCAAATGTAAATTTAATCTCAGCAAAATCTCTTGACTTGCATGCTGGTGGTTTTTGAGACAGGACTGAATAAAAGCTTCAGGATTCCATTGATTATGTGATCTTATTGGCTAAAGTGTATTTTTCAGTAATTTAGATTTACGTATCCTTCTGTGTAGTTGGTGGAGAACTCACTTGGGACTTTGCTAACACAATGTCTCCTACCCTTCTGTACTTCATACGCAGATAACCATGGCAAAAGAAGGGCCATTTGATAAAAGAATAGTCACACATGAGAAAGTTACAGCATTTTCCAAGGAAGAGCAACTCATAAGAAACACATTCACACTTCAGAAATAGTCATTCTACTACAAAATCTGTGTGCTCATCCAAATCCCATCATTTAGACTAACATCTCTCCTTGCAGACCTCAGCTGTAGATGTCAGCATGCTGGCAAATGTCTTTATTCAAACTAGTGAAAGTATTTCCTTAACACTTTTCTCAATAGGCTACTTCTTCCTCTGTTGTCAGACAAGACAAAGATAGACCCAAGTATAGTTTGGGGTATGGCCACTCCCCTCTGCCACTTTCATGGTCCCCTGAGCTTTACCTGCTGGTGATGGAAAGCCAAACTCTTTGTCCTTTGTTTCTGCATGGTCAACCTTTTGCATTTGACTGTGTCTGCCTAGGAACTCACTAAGCCACGGGTTTGCTGGGACACAGTATCAGAGGGTAATTCCAGTATATGACAGTTGGCACAGTGGAGTTCAGCACTTTTCCCTAAAAGCAGGACTTGAGTTGCCTAGAGAAACTGAGCAATTTCTCATCCAAACGCTCTACTAATGAGCTGGAGTTCTTAAATTTCTTTCTCCTTTTCCAAGTGGTGCCCTTTGAAACTACTTTGTAAATGGAGCAATAAGAGCAACAAGAAGTTGTATTAGATGACCACTAGATATTCTCTCTTCTCATGTGGTTTTAAGTCTGTTATTCTCAATTAATTTTATTTAGGCCAAATTCTAGTTAAACACTAGATCATGCATCTCATTTCACTGCTTTGCATGAAGAATCTAACTGTCTGGAATAGACAGATTAATTTGCAAGTACTCACTGACAATATTTTGCATAAATCTGAACAGTTATAATGAAAAAAACCCCACTGGTAATAAGGTTTTGTGACTGTGTTACACAAGAACACAACAGAACAGAGCAATGTAAGCAATGGCAATGGCTCCTCATGACTTAAGGATGAGTGAGATAGGAAAGATGAGAGTTGCATGTATATTAATTAGCTGCCCATGTAGTCATCTGTGTGACTGCCCACAAGAAGCAATGGTTTCTGCATCTGAGCTCTTCTTGTGGCACCACAAGGAAAAGGCACCCAAATGGCCTGAGGCACCAGCACCACTCAGATCTACTCCATCAACTTTCTCCTTAGCCAGCTCCTTAGATGTCTTTGGTCATGACAGCTAGTTATCCAAATCTTATCAGTCATCTTAGTTAACAGTAAAAGATAAAGTAAATTCTGTAGGATTGATAGAGTTTAAGTTAAGAATGCCCACAAAGAGGAACCATGGATTGAAAGTGGTTCAAATATTTTTTTGCAGTTATTAAAGCAAAACACACCTTTAATACTTTAAACAACATCAGGGGTTTTTTTTTCATAAAACAGGCATTTATTATGAATGTTTCTTAAGTATGCACTGGTGTGATTTATCTTTAAAAAATAAAATATCAGGCTTTGCTTCACATTTATTATTAATGTAAGATACATGATTCTCTCTTAAAGTGATGATATTTGCAGGTGCAATTGTTTTGCTTAGTGGATGCTGTTTCAAGAAAGGGAGATGGATAATGTTTCCCTCACAGTCCACAGGATGGTATCTCAACGGGGAGCTGGACACATACCTGCATTTCACAACATGTGCTCACCTATAGACTCCATTGCACTGTGTCCTGCCTCCAGCGCCACAAAACTGCATTCACTCACATATTCCTATCTTCAGCTTCATGCTTTTCTATATGCAAGCAGCACATCATACACATCCCCATTATGAGAACGTCTGAGGGGAACAATCTCTGCTTGCAATCAGAGGTCAGAAAACATGCTGGAGTGTGCTTTTGAAGACTGGATATATACACCGCTGGTGCTAGTATAGCACATCTAGAAAGAAAGGCAGTCTCGTGGAGCTGGGATGCTGTGATGCTATGCTACCTATGGAGCAGTGAAGTGCTGAGCTCTTTAGAAAATCTGTCTAGAGAAAAGTAAGTTCTAAAACAGGAGACAACCTCCACTGAAAAAAACACCCACTTTTGAAATATGGCCCACAGCTACAGTGACATTTGGGAAGCAAGGCCAGTGAATTTGAATTGCTACTGTTTTACTGAATGTGTTATGAAAAGTGTTTGGATACTTTCTTCTGTCATCTTTTTTTTTTTTTAGTTAACTGCATTTGGTTTGGGTTTGGTTTTTTATTTTTAATTTCTTCAGGATAATGCCCTAGTTGCACTTGGCACAGACATAACGGGAAGAGATTTTTTATTGTGAGCGTGCTGAGGCACTGGCACAAGTTGCCCAGAGAAGCTGTGGATGCACCATCCCTGGAGGTGTTCAAGGCCAGGCTGGATGAGGATTTGAGCAACCTGGGCTAGTGGAAGATATCATTCCACGTGGCAGGGGCATGGGAACTAGATGATCTTTAAGGTCGCTTCCAACCCAAACCATTCTATGATTTTTGCTGAGACATCTTCAAGTAAGGCAGGAATGGGCTTGCTGGGAAGATTTCAGAGGCTCCTCATCTCACCTGAAAGGCCCAGAAATCTCATCCTTACATTAGTACCTAAGAGTACTTACTTTTCCTATATATTAAAGGCACTTCCAGAGGTCCATTCACCTCTTAAGCTGTGTATATCTCTGCACTTACCATGCACATTACTCTTAACCCAGCTGCTCTGCTGGAAAACTCACAGGTAGCTGGGTTGAAGTTGAATCAAACAACACTTCCGCTGCTGTATGGAAGATATACTGGAATAGCTCTTTATGAGGGAGAGCATCTGAATAAATCAACAATTACTGGGTGATGTATGAAGAAAATATTAGAATGTATTTGTTTTCTTTTTACTACCTGGTTATTCAGAGGAGTTATAGCTGTATTATATATCTGATTCTTCAAATAAACTATTTTTTTTTAAATTGTGAATATCTGTTAATGCATTTTGGCAGATATGTCTTGCTTTTTTGAGCATTTATATTTATATTTTGGTTATTGTTATATCTCAACATATATTGACGCCATTAGATTTTCTCTGTGTTTCAAAATACTAACAATGGGAGCTAACTTTTAATCCCTATAATTAGAAAAGCTAAAAAAAAAAGCATATACTAGGAGCTGCTGCTTATCTCTTATTAGACTGATCAGCAAGCAAAACGCCAAACAAAACAAAAATGTCTGAGCTGCCATCGTATGTTTAATGGATGTAGAGACTGATGCGAAAGTTGTTGTAAATACAAATTCATTAAATCCTCCTCTAAGGTCAGAGGCAACGCAGTCTGTCACGTCTAGAAAGAGAAGTATCCCTTCTGATGATTCAGACATTGAACTGATGACAGGTATTCATAAGAAGAGGATATAAAACTCATTTAAATCAGTGGGTGCTTTGCCTGTGTCTGAACAGCAGGATTGAAAGAGCTGGGAAAAAAGTACGTAATAAGACAGAGAGTTGTTCAAGGAAAGTCAGTGCTAGAAAATGCCAACCTTCTGCTATTAGCTGCTAATTTTAAAAGGGACTTTTAAACTGAAATATCGCTGTGTGGAAGAGTTTCCTGAAAGCCATGTTCAAACTGCAGTGGGTAGGCAGCTGATTTTCCATGTAATATTATCCTAGGTGTGAAGGATACTGACACGATACAGAAACACAAAAGACAGCACATGACCGCAGTATTAGTTTCTGTGAGTTCAGTACCATCTACAGACAACACACCAAGTAATGAGTTCTAGTGGAAAATCCAGTCAAGCTGGTTGTGCCATTTCCCTAACTAAACACTTTATATACTAAAGTATCACTGAGACCCAAAAAGTCAAATTATATAGAAAGTATGAGTCTCTGCTTAGTGCCTATCACTCTTCATTGACTGAAGTTTGTAGCACAGAAAGAAAAACAGAGAGGACTAAGCTGAGTTAGGTATAAAATACATTTGTGTTGTGTATTCCCAAATTTTTGCCACCAAACTGAGGACATAGCAGAGCGGTGTAATCTTTTGAGTGTGTGCAACAACCTCTAAGGATTTCTCAGCACTATTCCATGTGATAAATGCAAGAAACATGTCTTCTAGTTAAAATATCTAGGTCTAAACTAACACACTCTCCACTTTAAGTCTGATAGGGAAATATATTTTGTTAATATTTGTGCTACCAGTGTCATTAAGACATGTTTATAAATAACAACAATAGTCTGCCTCCTATCTCATGATGCTTTTAAGTAAGTAGACTAGAAGTACTGATGAAAGAAAAGCAAGAAGGGAAAATGAACCCTATAATTGACAAATTACGTTAATCTAATGATAGAAGTTTCAAAAAGAAGATAGACCAAACAGGATGAAGATTTTTCTTTTTTATGTGCTCTAAACCTGTCTTTAATAATAAAGAATTTACAGACCACAGTGTTCAACTGTATAGACAGCTGTGTCTTATACCACTGTAGTCCGTAGTAGATGTAAGAAGAAAAATTACTTTTAAAGCAGAAGATCACAACAAATGCAGCAATGTTTGTTTACCTTTTTTTTATTTTTCAAAAATCCTCCAGATTCTTAAAGAATTATTGTAGCTGTTTGGGTCAGTTTGAGCAGAAAATAATGTAAGACTTCTGAAAATGTTAATATAGGTGCTAGAATTTCTTTTGTTAATTGCTGGAATAATCAATAACTAATTTTCATTCTAAACTAAGTCCTTCATGTGTCTTAAATAACCCAACAGAAGATCATTTACATCTCAGCAACAACCCTTAACAATGTCATGTCATTAAAATCCAAACTAAATCTCAATAATGTAGGTTAGTGACCAGTAAAGGACTTACTACCTGGGTCAAGTCCCTGGGGTCTGGAGTGGGACAACTTGCTTGTGTGTGGCTTTTACTCCAAAATATGAGCATGGCATCCCATAGGAATGATCCTATTATTTTGTGCTATGTAGTTTTCTAAATGGTTATACATCACACCAATTTCAGGAGCAGATTCACAATATGAAAGTCAACCAAGCATAACAAAAGAAAACAAAACAAAACCCAAAAAACAAAGCCAAAACAGACATCAGAGTAATATCTGGTAGGGACCTTTAAAAACAAACAAATACATATGGCTTTGAAAGGTTACTTGGAGCTTCACCTTGCTTTCATTAAAAGATTTCTGTGTAAGATGGTAATTAGCAGAAATGGGAAGTAAAAGTATATTAGCCTTATGTACTAGCTAGGAACAGAGAAAGGCATAACTATTTTAAGATGCATTTTCAACAATGCTTTTGTGATACCAACACACTTGCTGATGATATTGAAATTTTTATGTTAATTAAACAACACCTAACCACTCAGTACATCTCAGATATATACACTTTGTAATTACCTCCATTATTGAAATAGCTAGTTTGATTTATCCCTGCCACAGTGACATTCTAGCTTCAGTTATTTTTGTCTTTAGAAAAACATAGGTCCCAGTGAGGGAATATAAAACTATTACTGTAAATTAAATATTAAAGCTAACTTATTTTTGCATAAGAACACTGTCAAATAATGGTGATAACTGTTGCTAAGAAATAAACTTTTTTTCCCTTTTTTGGAACACAAATTAAAATCTAATTTTCAGTTCTTTTGTAAATTTCATATAGTTAGAGTGTATAGTTTTACTGATGGCAGCAGCTTAACAGGGAGCTATTATAGTCTTAGCTTAGTGATTAAGAAATACAACATCTGTTGAAAAGCTAGGCCTTTTAGTCTAGAATGGATTATCACTTGATCCTTCCTTAAGCATTTTTATATAGGAGTGCATTATCCTTGGAGCCACCCTGGGCTCCATGCCTCATTAACCTGGGTGTTAGATAAATCAAAGGCAGCCTCAGAGACAAAGATAAGCAAACTGCAGGCCAGCAAGACGATGATGTATGGATCCAGGAGGCTAATAGGAAAGTATTGACAGGAAAATGGTGTGCTTATCCTGCAATCACTGCATATTGCAATGAGAGCTCCCAAAAGCAGATGGGATACACTTCAGGGAATGCAGGAGTACAAGATTGTTAGGCAGAAATGGATCCTCACGTCTTAAATTCTAAAAAGAACTTTGTTTCTTTGAGGCTGCACTTCAAGCACAGCGGAGAGGTTAGTAACCAGGCAATGGCAAACTCTAAAAAGTGAATTCATTGTAGGGGTAAAAATTATTATTACTATTTTAAGATTGTAATGTAACCACCAAAGCTGAATTTCACACATGTCAAACATTTAAAAAACCACACTTTGCAGAGACAATACACAGAACAACAATTCCATACGCTCAGAAAAGCATTTCGCACTAAGGATAACCTATAAAGCTTCTGCAGAAAACTGCTTTTCTTACAAAACAGGGCACATTCTGAGATTTCCCCCTGGGCTTGCTTTCTCTTCAGTTCCAAGGGTAATATATTCCAGAAGATCTAAGTGACTTTGAGCCTTTACCACAAATCATCCTTAGGTCCAGTAAGTGGTCTGCTTTTACTAGCTGGAAATGATGAAAAGTGCTACAAGTTTTGTAAAGCCTGCTGCTGTTTTTTTCTGGAGTTTCTGTTTCAAGACTTGGTTTACTAGGCTGATTTTAGAAGGGGGTTTTTTGTTGGATTTTCTTGAAGGGTTTTTTGCTGTGTATTTGTTGGGGTTTTTTAGCAGAAATTAAAAAATAACTGAATTAAGGGAAAGACCCTCATAAAATTTTGGATGGATCTCAGTTTAATCACACAACTTCTGGAAAATAAAGATAGGTTTGACACAATTCATTCCCCCTTCACTTATTTTTGTTGACTGTGGTGTCTTGTAAGACTTTTTCTCTTAAATGTACGTAACTGCTCTCCCAAAATACCAGGTTCCTCTAAATCATCACCCCATCTTACAATCATAATCCAATGTCTTTTTCTTTCTCTACTTTGAATATCAGCCTAATAGTTTTAAATTAATATTCCTGTTGACTCCACTGGGACCAGGATCAAACCCCAAGTCTACGTACTGAACAGAAATGTCTTATTTTCCCCAGTGCTGTGATTTACTGAGGACAAGGGCCAGGATAAAGAGCACCCAACAGCACTTTGATTACAGTAAACAGCCTAAAATTTGAGTTAAGCTAAATTTGATACAAAAAATCTGAGGCTATTTTACATAGCTTGGTCTGATAAATCAGATTTTTCCATGCCCAGCAACAGCCAGTGTTCAAAAAATGAATGTGCAATGAAGGAAGGTGCTGTTTGCAGAGATCTTTTGTTTCTTGCTGCAGAAGTGGGAAGGGACATATAAAGGAAATGGATCAAGTCATGGTAGGAAGGGATTAATGGTGTCACATTTGGTACAGATGAGCAGCACCCCAGAGGGCTGGGGTCTCTCTTTGCTTCTGCTGTAGAGATGTCAATCATATCTCAGACCATAGTTTTTTCTCTGATTTTCACCTTTTCAGTAGGCGCTTTGCATAGACAAATACAATCAGCATGGGTGAGCTGGTAGAGGGATGAGAATCTCTGAGGGTCTCTCAATTCCTTGTTTCAGGTTGCTCACCTCAACATGTCTCGGGCTTGATGCACTGAAGGGCATCTGGGTGAGAAGATGCTCCTGTCCCATTAGCCCAGTGTCATCTATGTATATCACCATAGTGCATGAATTCAGGTTTGGACTTGGCACTCCTAGGTGGAACACAAATTAATGGGACCTTGTATACTTTTCCTTTGGTATGCTGCAACAGTTTCCCTTCCTCTGTATTCATCCTCTGTATTTCTACCTTCCTACAGCCTATGTCCAGTCCCTCTTCTAAAATCCCACCTGGATCCATGAACTACTACCTCCCTCCTCACTCATAATCCAAGATAAACTGCTCCTTCCTCTTTTCATACAGTCTTGGCATCATTAGGGAAAGGGACTAGAAAAAAAGGGAGGAAGTTTCTCCATGTTTGCTACTAACGCTTGGCAGGAACCATGGGCAAACAGCTAAAATGGAAAAGCTTTGCTAAGGGCTCAGGGGGCTCTGTGGGGGCAAAGTTTGTCTGTGTGCCTTCTACAAGTCAGTCCTCGAAGTGACAGAGAGACCTTAAATGCTGACCTTAAGCATCAGCCTCCTTGGCAGCAATCCTGTCATGCCCAACAAACCTCTACTAAGCAAGTGAAAAGAAAGAAACCCATGGATTTATAATTTGGCTGAGTTTGGGGAGGTTTTAATAGGGTTGGTGAAAAAGCATTAACTATAGTTTCAGCAACATCTCTCTTTTCTGAGATGCTAGACCTTTTAAATTAAAGGTTGTACAAATATAATTTATAGTGAAATACTATTTTTTTATCATTGAACCTAGTCCCAAAAATGCTGAACAATCTTAGCTTATTATTTTTTTCTGAAATAATTTTTTTCAGGCAAAAAAGATAGAATATAAAATTACAGACCAAATACAGGGAAAATAGCGCAGAATTTAACCTATATGTTTGTGAGAGCTTGAATTATTTTCACGTCTTTGTTGGAGACACGGACAGTGGGATTGAGTGCATCTTCAGCAAGTTTGCCAATGACACCAAGCTGTGTGGTGTGGTGGACACGCTGGAGGGAAGGGATGCCATCCAGAGGGACCTGGACAGGCTGGAGAGGTGGGCCCATGCAAACCTCATGAAATTTAACAAGGCCAAGTGCAAGGTCCTGCACGTGGGTCGAGGCAATCCCAAGCACAAATACAGGCTGGGCAGAGAATGGATAGAGAGCAGCTCTGAGGAGAAGGACTTGGGGGTATTGGTGGATGAGAAGCTCAACATGAGCCGGCAGTGTGCGCTTGCAGCCCAGAAAGCCAACCGTGTCCTGGGCTGCATCAAGAGAAGCATTAGCAGCAGGTCAAGGGAGGTGATTCTCCCCCTCTACTCTGCTCTCATGAGACCCCACCTGGAGTACTGTGTTCAGATGTGGGGCCCCCAACATAAAAAAGACCTGGACCTGTTGGAGAGAGTCCAGAGGAGAGCCACAAAATTAATCAGAGGGCTGGAGCACCTCCCCTGTGAGGACAGGCTGAAAGAGTTGGGGTTGTTCAGCCTGGAGAAGAGAAGGCTCCGAGGAGACTTAATAGCAGTGGTGAGACACTGGAACAGGTTGCCCAGGGAAGCTGTGGATGCCCCATCCCTGGAGGTGTTCAAGGCCAGGCTGGATGAGGCTTTGAGCAACCTGGGCTAGTGGAGGGTGTCCCTGCCCATGGCAGGGGGGTTGGAACTTGATGATCTTTAAGGTCCTTTCCAACCCAAACCATTCTGTGATTCTATGATTCTATTGTAAATAGTCTGCTTTGAAATAACTTTTTAAATGGTAAAAGAGTTTTTAAAATTGCTTTCTTTTTACTTTGTTATTCTGAAGCAATGGCTAAAGGAAACATCCAAGTGTGGAATAGCTCTGAGCAACAGCAGAAAAAAAAAGACATAAATAAACTATTTTGTAGTTCTGAAGCTTTAAGTAGTAACATTCAAGTACTGGGGAATTTTTACTTTTTCACATTGTTCTTCCATCTGTTTTCTCATTTCCCTTTCTCTCCCACAGAATATATAACTGCTATATGGGTGATGTGTACCAAACCCTGACAGTCTGGGAGTTTCCTCCTCATATATCAAACATCCTTTTGCAATTTTCACCCAGGGGAATACCAGATGTGTTTTCTGCTACATAATGTAGCCACCGCCTTCTGTGTGACAAAGTGTTGTATAGTGCCTTCTGTGAAGTTCAGGCTTTGCCAAATGGGACAAATCATACCCTACAGAAATATAGCACTGCAAATATAGTTACACTTATAGACAGTAATAGCTATGGCCAGTTGTTAAAGGAGCTCTGTACACCACAGCTCCTATTGCTTTTCTCTGATACACTGGCTTCTGATCACTTTTGGAAACTTGACCAACATCTATTGAGTTGATTAATCAGAAGTTATATTCTTTAGAAAATCTGGCCTCAATGTGGATTCTAGCTATACACTTTTGAAAATATATTTCTTGAGCTTTGCATTTCAAATTATTATTATTCCAAGTATTAACTTGATAACACAACAGAATTTCTTAAAATACAGTTAACGATATGATTATCTTAGGTAGTGTAAAACTACAAATGTCCTCCTCTGGAAGGACATGTGGACCATTTGTTTAAGTCAGATACACTTAGAAACCAAGCTGACCTTCAAATTTACTGAGATGTTAAACTGAAACTTAGTTTATCACATATGCTTTATAAAACCTTCAGTCAAGCCTTTAGACTAGTGACAGCAATGCAAATCACACCACTTCCAAAAGACTGTGCTTAATAAATTAAAACACAGTCTTATTTACCTACTTACTCACTTTGCAGTCAGTATGAGTCAATTCCCTGACAGGTTTACTAAAATACCGCTTACTTTTTTTGTTAGCATCACTGACAGCAAAAAAACTGACAAGTGCATTTTGCTGCTCAGCAGGTAGCTAGGCAATTTTGCAAGGTTTAATTTTACGTGTACAATATGTATACCTATGTATGCATGTATGTATATGTATTTCTAGCGGTAATTTCCAGGGTGAACAGAGCATTCTGAACCTTTGCCCCCCTGAAAAAATAAACCAAAATAAAATAACGTAAGCACAGCCAGAGTGCTGTGTATTTCTTGACCACCTCCCCGCTTTTGACTTGTTTGTACCGCTTTATCTGGTCTCCTACACAATCCCAGGGAACAGCTTGATTAATGTCTACTCTGAGCAGTACAAGGAGCAGTCGCAGGCAGGTTGTTATTCAGAAGAGCTGCAGGTACTCTGCTCGCACCCCGGCGGCAGTGGCAGCGCCTTTAAGGGCTCTCCCGGGGTTTGCCTGTTATCTGTCTGCCCCTGCGACCGGCAGCTGTGCTTCCCGATGGCCTGATGGACTGTCTCGTGTACCTGGGGATGCAGGCTGGGTGCATCCATTACTCATTTGTGACAATAACCAATCGAGGAAGATGTAGAACTCAATTCCTGCAGAAAGACCTATAATGTCGGAGTCAGGAGGTTATCACTGTGGGACCTGCACCTTGCTCCTTACCCCTCTTATCGAGAGCTGTACAGCCTCTGCTGGAGCAGCATCTTGTAAAGCTGAGGGCTGCAGATCTGGGGCCCAGATTAGCATGCATCTTCCTAAATGCTACAACATGTAATTAAAAAGTAAATGTTAGTCACATTGTTACTGGCTGAGAAGATGCTTTCGGTAAACAGGAGGCAAAACTAAAGGCTTTTGCCGCAGAAGGAGGTGTCAAACAACTTCCTTAAATTACGTTTTTGTAGAAAACTACATGTTTTTCTCTATTTTAATTTCACAGTGAAACTTTAAACAAGGGACCAGCACAATCCCAAATCCAATCCATAATGCCTGTTAATATAGGTGAGAATCTACGATTAAGGACAGCATAAAGGCGTTAGCAGTTGAAAAATGACAAGGGACACAGCTTTTGATGAAGTACAGATGTTGTTTGATGGCTCTCTATTCATATTTAAATGATCTGAGAAAGATTCTGTCTTTTAGAGAAAAATACGTAAGAAAAAAATCAGGAAAGTTCATTAGGATGTGTGCAATGTAGGAAAAGGAAAACGCACATGATTATTTAGAGCCTTTTTTTCTAAACGCCTTGATCTTAGGAAGATCCAGGTAGACCTTTTAGGTGCCTTAATTGTTTAAAAGCACTCAAAGTTCTGAAAGAGCAGATAGAAATAGTACCCATTTATCATTAATGCCTAAAATTATATTTAGGAAGATCATTTAATCAGTCGTACAGACTACAGATTCTGGCAGCATTTTAGCAAACTGTGCCTGAACTGGAAATGGAAAGAAATAGATTTAAAAATGGTTTTATCAAAGATAGAAAGTGTTGGCTTAACTGTGTAAATCTATTAATTGCCAGAATACTAGTAGATGAAGTCACCATCTGCATCACCAGAATACAGTACAAGAATCTAATTTTATTCCCACAGAAGAATAGAATCCGATTCACTTAGGGATAACTCATTACATCTAATAAAAACAGCATTCAGAAATAAACTATAATCTTTTGTACACCTTCTTAGAAAATTTACAGCGTATTTTTAAACTGGGATAAATCAGGAGATTAAATCACAGAATATTTAGGCATAAATCTGACAACCAGTTTTGTGTATCTAATCTCCATTTATATCTACCTTCTTTAGGAGACTGCTTCATGATATGAACAGCATTTTAGCATAGCTTATTTAAGTATGATTTCCTCTGTATCTTTCCCAAGTTTAATAACATATTTTAACATTTTTTCAGCATTTCCAATGTGGGCTTTAGCAAATATTAATTATTCAACAGAATCAAAAGCCCTGTAAATGTAGTAAAGAACCTTCTACTTTGTAACCCTAGAATAAAATCAGCTGAAGCAAAATTATACTGCATCAGAAGAATAAAATCAGGAGAAGCAAGACTTACAGAAAAATTCAGGGCAGGGGAAATACGATCATCCTTGAGATGGTGAGAGGCATAGAGAAGGAGACAAATAAATGAGGAACTGGAAATGAGCAGAGCCAAACAAGAGCTCTGGGTATTGAAAACCAGTATTTGCATGAACAGAGAGAATCTCGCAGAAGAAAGATGAGAGAAAGAGGCGATCACATAGTTATTGAGTGAACACTCCTACAGTTGGGCTATTTTGCACAGGCTTGAAGAGCCAAGGTACCATGATTCTAAAGCAGAAGAAAGAGAGGCAAGACCTGCTGGGCGGCTGACAACCAGCATCTTTTCTTCCTCTCTGAAAGGGCCATACTAACCACTTTAAAATACTGAGGGTTTGAAGAAACAGGAGAGAGTTTCAGCAGGCTGTACTTAAAGAAGGAACATGGAGGAAGGCATCCCTAGACAGCTCAGGTTTGCCACTTAGGATGAGGTTAACTGTTCCCTAAAGACATTGTTTCTCCTTATTGGCAAGCCATAAAGCCCAGAACTATGAGGTCAGCCTTAGAGGTAAACAGTTTTAGATGGTTAAAGCTAGGCAAATGATGTATTGACAATCCTAAGCAGAGTAGGGTCTTCTCCTTGTCTCGCATGTTGACATCCCACTTCCTTCTCCCTAATAGTGAGGTTTGGTTTGACAGGTGCAGAGTTCCCTTTTCCCAACTCACTCTGCTTTAGCTGCAGCAAATCCAATAAATTCTTGGGAGACAGTTACAGAAGCAACACAGAAAGAAGAGATAGCAGAGTGGAAGAATAACTACCACTCAGGGCACAGGAGCACCAGCTGACTGGTGTTTCCAGGAGCATCTGAAAACAATATTCACAATGTTGTTAGAAGTTTATTTTAAAGAAGTGCATTCATTAGTGTTATCTAGACAAGAACATCTCAAAATTTGATACAGCTTAATTCACCTAGGATAACACCACAATTTTCTGAATTAGGTTTCAACCCTCTAAACAAGAGGTGCATGTGCAACAAAGTCTTTAAAATAATTTTTAGGTCAGCTGCAGAATTCATCAGGTAAGCATACAAACCTCAATTTAGAGATGAGTCAAACAAATTCAGACCCATGTGGCTAGATCCAGCCACCTCACCCTGTTTTTTAACTGAATGCATCATAAACATTTTAAATCAGCATACAATAAATTCACAATGCTTTGTTGACCCTACTTACGACCTCCTGTTTACAGTCAGTCACAAACCATGACCAGAATATTCGTGAATGTAAAAAGATCTACCCAGTTCAGCAGTCCAGTTCTAATGAGCAATATTACACCAGTGAAAAGGAAAATGCCTGCAATGAGACTGCTTATTGTTGGCTCTAAAATTAAGCTTTTCATTATCCCTTTTCATCAACTATAAATGAAAAGATGATCAGAAATGCTCTTTGTAAGTCTGAAATAAAATGGCTGACTAGTCACAACTAATAAGTGATGAACTTACAAAAGCAGATCTGGATACTGCCTTGCATGTACATCACAAGTGGACCGCTTCAAAATAGCCCACTGATATCAGGAGCCTGCTAACTACAGACCAATGGCAACATGGTTAACCACATGAGCTGTAATGATACAGGACCTTTCTACGATGTTCCAGGGTTTGGGTTTTTTTCTTTTTAGGATTTTGAGGTGACTCACATTTTCTGACATTATTCCCTTCATTTGAAAGATCAAGAGAATTGAACAACACTACAGCTGAATAACATCTTCAAAACTTCAAGAGAAAAAAGCAACTTACTAAGAACAAATGGCAAGCCTAATATTTTATGGTAAAATGTGCCTTTGGAAACAACATATTTCCACCAAAAAAAGAGTTATTACCTGTCCTGGTTTCAGCTGGGATAGAGTTCATTTTTTTCTTAGTACCTAGAATAGCACTGTGGTTTGGATTTAGTAATGGATTTGGTATGAGAGGAATGTGCATAACATACTGGTGTTTTTAGCTGTTGCTAAGACAATCAAGGACTTTTCAACTTCACTTGCTTTTCTAGTGTACAGGTATACAAGAAGCTGGGAGGGAGCTTAGTTGGAGCAATGCACCCACAATCACTGGTTTAGTATTTGATCTTAGGTTTAGGATTGAGGCCCAAATTGGCCAACGGTGTGTTCCATATTGTGCGTTGTCATTTCAGTATATAGATGAGGGTAGCGGGAATTTGTCTCTCTCTTGCTCTTTTCTCTTTCTTCTGGGATTGCGGTTTCAGGGATTTTGCTCTCCTACAGGATCGTTTGCAGGAAACAGACCAGGCCTTGATCAACGAGTGGTGAGCAGTTGCACTGTATGTCACTAATTTATATATTATTGTCATTATTATTATTATGTTTAATTTCATTGTATTTCAATTATTAAATTGTTCTTATCTCAACTCATGAGTTTCCTTTCCTTTTACCACTTCAATTCTCTCCCCCATCCCACTGGGGGGAGCGAGCGATCGGTTGCATCGTGTTTGACCACCAGTTGGGTTTAAACCACAACATTACCTGTCTATCTACACCAAATAGAACACAGCTGCTGGAAAAGCTGCTTGGCAGAAAAAGGGCCTAGAGGTCCTCATGGACACCAGGTGGAACATGAGCCAACAGTGTGCCCTTCCTGCAAAGAAGGCAAATGGTATCCTTGGCTACATTAGAAAAAGTATTACCTGCAGAGCCCTCCTCTTTACCCAGCACTAGTGGGACCATAACCTAAAATGTTCTGTCCAGTTCTGGGCTCCTCAGTAGAGAAGAGACACGGACATACTGGAGAGGGTTCAGTGGGGCACCACAGGGATGATGAAGGGACCAGAGTATCTTGCACAGACTGAGAGAGCTGGGACTGTTCAGCCTGGAGAACAGAAGGCTCAGGGGGCATCTTATCAATGCATATAAATACCTGAAGGGAGGGTACGGAGAGGACGGAACTAGGCTCTTTTCAGGGGTGCCCAGTGACAGGACCAGAGGCAATGGGCCCAAACTGAAACACAGGAACAGAAGTTCCTTCTGAATATCAGGAAACTTTCTTTTACTGTGAGGGTGACTGAGCACAGGCACAGGTTGCCCAGAAAGGTTGTGGAGTAATCCCCATTCAAAAGCTGTCTGGACATGGTCCCATGCAGGCAGCTTAAGGAAGGGTTGTTGGACCAGATGACCTCCAGAGTCACCCAGAGGCCCTTTCCAACCTCAGCCATTATTTGATTCTGTGATTTTTATTAAAAAGAGCCTGTATAGAGTCATAGCTTCCGTGACAGCAGGAAGCTCTTAAAGTAGGACTATATACAATTTTTGACCACATTCCATTAACTTACACAAAAGCAGAGTCTGACAAGGTAGGTAGGTTTAGAACATCTGATGCTAAAATTTGAATTTTCAAAAATATCAGGTATATACTAATGGACCATACAAGTTCCATTGAAGAATCTCTAGCCTGTCTGGATCCCAACCTCTTAGAGGTCAACGTCTTCCTGAAGATAAAAAATGTATAGCTGTATTTGGTGGAACACAGAACTTCCAAACCATGTTCAAATCTGCATGAAGCATGAAAAGCCACTGCCAGCGCATTTTTGAAAACAAGGAGAAATCCTTGAACTTAATTCAGCAGAAACTGGTAAAAACATACAAAAGTTTTCAGATACCTGTCACCTTTAAATGGAGTTATACCAACAAAATATTCACTAGTACAGAAAATAAAATTCACCTTAATTTCCTCAGTATGAAGGACTCCGTTTAAAATCAAGAAGTCATAGTTTGGATGGATGGTGGAAGTTTGCTTGGAGTTAGACTCTGTTACCACCAAAGGAAAAGTGAAGGCAAAGTCAAAAGAGTATATAAATAAGAAAAGCTATTCATTATGTCTCAGACAGCTGAAGAAATGCTCAGATGTCTTAGTGCTTTTTTTATGTCTCTCCTCTTCCATGATAGATTACACTAAGTGGATTGACATCATATCTCAGATTAAAATATACCTCATCAAAACTCTGAAATTTAAATTCAGAAGTTTAAGCCTACCTTAAACTAAACTAAACTTAAACTTATCAGTTTAAAAAGAAAGTTACATACCAGAAGAAAAGATTGAGCTTTAATTTTCTCAGGAATTTCCACTGTGAGAGATGTGGAAAATTGTACAAGTTTTGATAGCTTATTCTTTGAAAAGTGTGATTTTATATAGTTTATTTTATTTAAGAATAAATGGAATAGAAAAATAAAATCTAAAAATTTTAAGAAAATACAATGCAATAGAAATTAAGGGTAAGATATAAAATGCAAAATATTTTGAAACAAACATTAAGTTTGGAAACAACCAAAAAATAAAGACTATGTTTCAGATAAAACCTAAAAAGACAGCTGATTTTTTTTAATTAAATAATTCCTACTGTTTTTCAAAACAAGATGTCACTGGGACCAACACACTTCTACAAAACAATTTAATGAATCCAGAATTTTTTCAGCAAGCTTATTTTCTCCTATAGTTCTTTCACACTGTTGATGTTTTGGTGTCAGGATAATATATAAGATATTGACTGAGTTTTAGTAAGTAATTAAGCCAAAGGCAGAGACTTTTCTCAGGCAGAATTCCCACTGAAGCTAGCAGGAGCTCTGTTCAAATTGAGGCGAGAAGCCTGATCCAACATACTGAAGTTTTAATGATTCAAAAGGTCCTAACAAAACCTAGCTAAAAAGAATTGCTAGTTGGTTTGTTGCTGTTAAATGTCATCATAATACTTAAGAGGTGGAAAAGCTGCTCACTTTGAAAGGAAGCACTTTTTAAAAAGAATAACAGTGAGGGAGCTTAGCAAAATGCCAGAAAGCTAAATGACTACTGTATTTGTAAAATAAATCTGTCCCCTGCAAACTTCCAGTCTTCCCTTTGTAGATCAGTATATAGCATGCACTTTAGCTGCATTTGAGTCTCCTCATATGGAAGTTCAAAGAGACTTGCCCAAGCAAAATGTGATTCTGTATGGAGAAATAATTATATAATTAAATGTGTTTTTCCTTTATTTTCTTCTCAATGTGTTTGCCTGCCAATGCTCCACCCTCCCTTTCCTTCCATTATATCACTTGTAACAGAGATGAAGCAGCCTTGGTTTCCAATGAAATGGGTGGATAGCAGCAGGTCCACAGGAAGAATTCAGGATGCTTGCCATAAGCCATCTACCACATAGAGCAAACCAGGATTTTTTCCAGGATTATTCAGAGCCAGTGCAAGCCTGCAACACACAGTGAAACATTTGTCTTGAACACCCTACGATGATTTTAATGGAGGAACAGTCATTCACAAGTACACGGAACTCCCACCTCTCTTTTATTTTTTTTTTAATCTTTTCCTCAATGTTGTTGCAAGATCTTTACTTCAAAAAAAGGGTTATCCACTTTTAAAAAGTAGCTTCATCACTGACAAGTACAGTCTGTTTTACAGATCCTTTTGACATGATTCAAACCTACAACATGTTCCTAATGAAACCACACTCTGCATATCTTGTATGATTTCAGTTTCAAAAGCACAGCCTCAAAGTTCACGTAGACTTTGTCCAAACTTTCAGAGACATCAGAGAAATAGAAACCTCAACTTTTCACCAGTTTGATTTATGGATTTGGGAACTTATATAATTTACTTTGTTTTAAAATATTTTTAATTGTAAAAAAAATAAATCAACGAGAAACAATAATATTACACATAATTTAATTTTACTACTAAATAAGTTAACAGTAAAATGTAAAATAACATACATTCAAAACAAAACTTACACTGGTGTACGAAAATCCCTACACTCTTGAAGACTAAATACTTGTACAGTTTTGATGCTACTTGGGCAAAACCAGAAAATATGTCTAGAAGTTCTGCCCACATAAATGTAAAAGCCAACTTACAACACCTCAACATTTTTCCATCAGCTAAATATTTATTTGAAGAAAAAGCTGTAGAGTAGAGATTTGGTCGTTCTTTCTTTTGTAGTCCTGGAATATGTAAAATATCGAATTAATATTTTAAAACACAATCACAAAGAAAACAAATTTTTTGCCTAATGAAGACCAAAACATTTGGTTTATATTATGGTACTTTACTGGCTGACAATTTTCTTTAACAAACTGCACAAACTTACGCCTATGTTAACATTTAAGCAGAGAAATACGTTAATTGAGATAAAAAGCACAACACAGGCTGGAACTCCTGCCACTTTGAAGATAAGAAAAGCTCTGGGTCCAGGTTTTTTTCTTCCAAAAGTATGTATCCCTTGTGTTTTTTACCTACAGCAATGCATGTTCCTGAATCTGCAGACAATCTCCAAAACCACCAAGAAGCAGCGAGTGCCAGCCATTTTGATGGACTACCCAATATAAAACCGTTGCGGACCAATGAACTAACCTTTTCTTCCCCTTACTCAGATGTGTGTGCAGCAAGAGACAAGCAGAAGCTGAGAAAAAAGAACAGGGCCTATCCACAGTTTCACTTCTCTGCTCTAAAAGGTGCAACCAACTTCCTGGATGATCTCATACTACATTTTTTTCATCTTGAGATGTGCAGGATGGAGTCCCCAAGCTATTTCAGGGGAGGGGACACAAAATCAGGACTCAAACCTCACACCATGCTGTATCTGGAGCCTCAGATTTCCTTCCTCTGAGTTGGAGCACTGCAAACATGCACAACTGCAGTTAAAAAAATGTTTGCACCAATACAGGAAAGGGATTTCAGGCAGAAAAAAAGAAATACAGATGCACACCATGTGCCAGCAGCCTCTGCAGAGTCTTACCATGCTGCAGGATTTAAAATTCTCTGCATACAAACAGTTAATCACCACAACCATTTAAAATGTCAATGGAAAAATAAATGGTTTCCAAGAGCGTATAACTGCCCAGATAGCTCCCATCAGCCCAGCCACATGAAAGACCCAGAGGCAACTGCAAAGCCACTATCAATACAAGTGCCTGTGGAGTCCTCTCTGGTGCCAGATCCCGCTGCTTCGGCTATAAACAATATCTCCTATAGCATTACATCTAGGATCTCTGGCTGCCAATCAAGCAGGAAGAGAATGAGAAGGAAGAACTGTCTAATGCACTTGAGTAAATGTACTATCCCCATTAAGCACTGCATTTTATACCTTTGTGGAGTAAGTGGTTTCACAAAAGGAAAAACTTCCAAAATGTTAAAAACTCATTGCAGAGAAAATGTAGTGGCGGCTTTGATGCATAATTTTTATGAATATGAAGATTTTTACAGACTTCAGTCTCCCCACAAAACATTAGGCTAATGGACATAAGGCAATTGTTCTTAAGTACTTGTATGGTCAGTCACTCTTGCATGTTTGTGTCAAACTGGGTGATGCTCCTCATGAGCACCAAACAGCAGAAGGTGTTTGCAACATGCATCCGTTTTCCTCATTGGTCCTGACACAGGTGCTCCCACTGAGAGTAGGGTTTGTGAGCTGAAAATGGTCAGAGGAAGCTGCGGTTTCAGGCTGCACACACTGCTCTTGCCTGTAGCAGTGTCGTAATTTTGCAGCTGTGTCTGAAGCAGTTATCTTGTTTCTTTGTGAACAAGGCTGAACATAATGGGAACATCTGCTTTTGGTGCCCAGTTTCGACTGGTTTCTGGTCTGTCTGTTGGATTGGACTTGTGTAATGGCTCAGATTTTCAAGAGACTCAATCCAGTCATTGTATTTGTGTTTCTTGTCAACTCAGGACACAATCCAAAGAGCTGACTAGTGTTAAGGCTCCAGTCTGCAAACAGCACCTGTCTAGTTTTTGTTAGGGTGCACATTTACCAGTGATGTTGCTTCCACAAGTCAAGTTGAATAAGAAAGGTGTGACAGACTGAAGTCCTGGATATCTAATCTGTAATTACTCTATATTTATTTAGACATGTCCGCAATAGCATTTGCAGCAGGAGCTAATTGCCCTTTCAGTTTTATGGAAACTTAGTAGCTTACCANNNNGGCTTTTTTCAAATCAAACTAACTTCTCACTTACAGTTAACTGTTAATACTTTAGGTAAATAACTGCTCTAAATTGGCAGTGCTGAATTTATCACAGGTTATAGAAAGGCTCAGAAGATCCTGGCAATATGAAATTAAACAGCACGTTGGTATCTTTTTTTTTTCTTTAAGTGACTGGCTAATCAAAACATTTAGAACTTTTTTGTAAATTCTTCAATAGGACAGTTGAATATAGAGATTAATGTCTCAGTAAGAACAGGTAAGGGTTTTTCTAAAATCTCATTAAAATATTTCTTATTTACAATGCTAAATATAGGAAATTTATATTGGTAAATTATATTAGCAACAAGTTGATGTTTATCTCTGAATTCTGAGGTACTGTCAGTTTTCTACTGAGGTGACACTACTGAA
>VZTO01011701.1:0-89567 GCA_013400615.1 Syrrhaptes paradoxus
TTTTTTTTTCTTTCCCTGAGGTAAGATACCACAGTAAGGTTATATATAAAGGAAAGCATGGATGTTCAGAAAATAGGGGCTGCATCTCATCTTTATTTCAGAAACATCAGCAGTGGATTCCTGCAATTGGCAGTAATCTGCAATACCAGATATACCCAATACTCTGAAGTGTTCTTTCACATAATGATACAGGAATGAGTTTTAAATGAGTTCTTATGAGCCTTGAAATTTTACTCAACCACACAGTATTGTTCCAACTTTAAATGCCACAAGAGGCTTCCAGTGTATGAAGGCTGACAACTGAAGGGTGTCTTTGAATAGTATGTTACAAAGATCTTGGGGAGCGTGGGAATTTACATTCCCAAGATTATTTGGGTTTTTTTGTGTGCTCTGGTGTCTGAACTATTGTTTTGTTTTCTGTGTGTAGTACTTTAAATTTGTAAAAATATTGTCCCTGGAGAGCTTCTCCAGGTGCTAATATTGTCCCTATTTTCATAGCAGTTGTGTGTCTCAAAAATGCATAATTTCCAGTACTTCAGTGACAAAGAGAAGTATTATTATCCCCATTTTATGGACTGAACTTGTGCAACTTTCCAACATGACACAGTCTCTCTGTGTTGGAATCAAAATTATGTCCACAGGTGCTATAGTCAAGTTTAGATCTGACATGATCTTCCACTGCATTGGAAAGGGAGAAATTGTGATTTTCCTAATCCACAATTAAATTCTTCTCCATCCTAGAAGTGCTGGTTAGCTTTTAAATATATAAGCAACAAATGCACGAGCACAGTGCAGGACAGATCTTTGGATGTATGTTGGCCTGATTCCACCAAAGTCATATGAAACTATGACAACTGACAGCAGCTGTGGATCTGCCACATTGCATCTGCTCATAGTCATTGCAAGAAATCATTCTCCTTAGTGCTATGAATCATGAACCAGCTCTTAGGAAAAACTTACTCATTCTAAAGGCTGAATCCATGGTCTCTTAAATTTCTTCAACTATTGAGACCTGTGGCCTTCATCTCTTTGAGTCTGCACAGCATGATACCTTAACCCTTCCCTCCTCTTTGACTTTCTTCTTTCTCTTGAATAGTGTAGCCTTCAGAACACTTGAGTGGGCCTTGAGAAATCTGGGCTTTGTTCCTGATCTTGCCACAGGCCTCCTTCAGCCAATACTTTGTTTCCTGGTTTCAGTGGCTTATGGATTTAGAACTGTTGGCCTGGCAAATGTGGGTGAAGAGACTTTACCTGTAGCTCCAGTACTGCTATAAACAATCCTATTAATATTGTGTATGTGTACATACACACGCACTGAGTGTCTCTCACTCATCTTGTGTCATAATTTGGGCACATGGAAAGAAAAATAAATAATGATAAAGTGCAATAATTTAAGACTTGGCAGGCTGAGGAGTGCTGTCTCTTTACCCAATCTCACAAAATCACAATGAAGTGTCTAGGCAGGGAAGAGACAATGCCCTGGAGCTTGTTTCCCCCATGTGTTAGGGTATTTTGTTCCCTCCCCTTTTTGTTCTTTCTACCATAGAAAAATTCTCTTAACCTTTCTGCCATTAATCAATGCATATGTAAGTGATTTAATTAAAATAACTTCAATTATGCTGAAAACAAAAAAACTAATAATTTCCACTGAAACAATAATTGTTATTCACATCAAAAAGATTTTAGCACTAGACAAGATACATAGATGAGAAGCACACAGGCAGCAGAACATAGTGTATGTGCTGACAATTAAAAAAAATCAAAGTGCCTTTAAACTCAGAATTTGATTATCCTGTCAGTCAAATAATTGTTTAAGCACTTTTTCTGTTGAATCTACAGAAAGAAATTTAGTGAAAATTATGAAAATCCAAACTATACAAGTGATTGCTAAGTCATACGCTGTTGTTGTTGTGGTGGTGGCTATTGTACTGGATGAGGGCTCCTTTTGTGTTAGGTGCTGCACAAACACTGGGCTCAGTAGTGAAGAGAAATTAGGCTTTAAGATCTCCACTGTGAAACAAAGGCAGAAGAATCTCCATGTACATAGTGAGAAGCAATGGAAATTCCTTCCTGCAGCTCCAGAGGCAAGGGAGGAATAGGGGGCAGAGTTATGGCAAAAGTCTTAGCAGTGATTTAAAAAAAGAAAAAAAAATCCAGTAGCTCATGAAAACTAATCTTCCATTTTTACACATGGGAGCACTTAGATAAATGGATAGAGAGGCCACAAAAAGAAACAAGACATACAAACTAAAGCTTGTCAAGGCTAGGATTAGAATTTATCTTTTGAGTCCCGGTTACCTTCGGTAACTAGATGACACTGTGTCCATCCCCACCAGTCTGCTGTTCCTAATTCCCAGATAAACTGGAAGACCTCCTGTAAACATGATCATGATATGCTTCTCCATATTTAAGTGGTGGAATGAAATCCCTTAGGCTGTTTGATCAATGTCAAGCTTGCCTGCCCTTTGTAGAAGCCTGAGTATTCAAAGAAAAGCCAGTGCTTCTGCACAATACAAGAAAACAGACATTGCCTACAGATGGCAATTACCCCAAATATTTTTTATGGTGTTCAGTGGCCCTGCTCTTTAGGAGCAGATGGTGTCAGCTGCAGGTTGTTTCACCATGGCTTTATTTTTTTTTTTCTCTAAAACCCATTAATTTTACCCTTAGTGTCTCAGCTACTTTTGCCAAAAGGGCTTTTTAATTTTTTTATTCCTCACAATGGGACACAGAATGGTGTTGAAAGGTGTTGTAGCTGGCATAGCCTGCAGGCACTGTGAAACTGGGTAGAATGTTTCAGCTCTTTCTCACTGTTTAATCTTGGCTTGCAGTCATACTGACTTATTAAAAACAAAACAAAATGGAAAAAATGCAACCCACCCAAATATTCCAGCTTGATTTTTATCATGAAAGGGCTTCTGTGCCAAGAAGACACCTGGTTGTTTTTGAAGCGCTGTTTTCCAACATGTCCAGGTTTTGTGGTGTTTTTTGTTTGTTTGTTTGTTTGTTTTTCTTTTTAAGGGCTGCAGCAGAATTTTGAGCTCTGAACATTCAGTCATAGAATGGTTTGGGTTGGAAGGGGCCTTAAAGATCATATAGTTCCAATCCCCCTGCCATTGGCAGGGACACTGCCCACTAGACAAGGCTGCTGGTCATCTCCACAAACAAAGCAAATGTATATAGAAAGGCTTTTACTAATTGCCCCGTCCCAAGATTGCCAGGTGCTGACAAGAGGGCACAGCTATATTTGCTGGTCAAACATCTGGAATCTTCCTGGACTGTTATGACTTCACCTTTTCATCAGCATACTCCAGGATCTTTGCTTTCCTCATATTTCCAGTGTGGTTTCAGACTTTTGTCTAGTGTTGGATCTCTCTTAGTTTATGACCTTGGACATTTGGAGATGAACTCCTGAACTCGCCAGTTCCAAATCCTACGATTATGGCAATGATCAGGAGCCAACTGGAAATTCAGTTACAAAAATTAAATTCAGAACTACAAGCATATCATGAGCCCAAAGAGGCATTTCCAGAAAAAAAAGCTTGGAAGCTGCTACCCTAGTCTGTTAAGAAATGAAGCTGTGGCTGTTGGTTGATGTTATTATTGGCTAAATGACAACAGGCTGAACATTGAAGAGTATGCAGCACACACGGTCCTTGCGTGATCTTGCCACAATATGTTTTAGCTGCAACCCGCTGGAGAAAAAGGGATACTAAAACTGTACTGAGTGGTCTCTATGGCAGAATGAGATTGAAATAATTGCCTTTCAGTGTTATGTTCCTGCAAGAATGTCACTGAGGCTGGCTGTAGGCTCCTTACCTGCTATTCCTTCTTAACTGTGGATGTATGTCATATTAAGAGCAACACTAGGGGCATACCTAAATACCCAGGCAGTCTGCAGCTTTTCTGTCTTACCTCATTCCATAGCGTTGGTCCAAAAGGAAAGTTCCTGAGTCTCTGTTACTATGATTCTGATGTTGCTTATCAAAGATGCATTTGGGATTTGTAGTCTGCTTTCAAACAGATAGAGTGCAGGCTTTTGGATATTGGATATATGGCTGGGTTATGAGATTATCCTGGAATACAGAAGGTTCCTCAACTGCTCTGTCACATACTGTGGTTATAATCTCTGTAAACAAGCAGTATGTTTTTATAATATGCATTGTAAATGAGGACCTCAGATTATAAGGGGTTTTTGTAGTCTTTTGTTACTTGTTCTTTCTGTGCCATAGAAACCTTTTTCTTCTCCATTAAATTCATCCTGACCAGGATCTGGTATATATTGGCTCTGAGCCATTTAATCATATAATTACAATGTATTTTTGCATTATGCCATCCTGGATAATAAGTTGTTTGACCTCAAAAACTAAGCAGAGTTGAGTCTGGGTGGTATTTGGATGAATGCCTTCCAAGAAAACATCAATATTTCACAGGAAATAGCACTAGTGATTCATGACAAAATGATGACTCTTTGATTTGAAGTACTTCAGAAATAATAAATCTAATCTTTTGTATTTTGAAGAGGTGAAAAAGCTGAGTCATTCTCTTCATCGTGAACCCTGAGGGTTTCAATTTTATGTGTGTGTGGTTTTGAGGTTTTTTTTGTGTGTGGGAAGCCTCTCTGTATTTTATGAATCGTAGTGTGCTGCTTTACTGTTGCCCATTAGCAGCCCCAAGACTAGCCTGTAGTGGCCTTAATCTACCTGAGCCTCTCTCAGTTATTTGTTATGTAGGATGTATTCGGTTATAAATCTCTTGGCCTACCTCTACTATCCTTGCTGCCAATATGCCAACACATTGCACTTCCTCCAGGACACAGTGGGTGCAGAAGACTACCACATGTGTAATTAACTTGCTACTTAAGTGAGCTGAGTAGTAAAGGCAGATGGTTTCTTTAATATGAATCGCCTGTGTTGAAGAAAATGTTGCTCCCAAAAAAAGAAAGCCATTCACAATTGAGAAAATGACTTGACCACTCACAGGAGAAATGGAGGATATGGATCAGGGTGGGTGGGATGCTCAGTGAATGAGATTTTAAATACAAATTAGAATCAACTCTGCACTGTCTGTTTTCTATTAAGATTATTGTTTCTCATCAGTTTTTATATTTGTGTCATATGGGAGATGTGAAGATGAAATGCTTACCCACAGTCACAAAGTGAGACAATGATCAGTGCACATTATTTTCCTACTTTCCTGATTTTGCTGTATTTTTGCAAAACAGGTTTTTTTTTTTCCCTTTTTGTGCAATTTTAGGAGAGGTTTCTTATTCTGAATTAAAAAGTCAATAAAAGGGTAATTATGCCATTATAAGTGTAAGGTGCCTCTACACCAATAGGGCCCATCTCCTCATCATAGTCTTTGTAAGGCCAAGCACAGTGGTCAAAAACATTACCGTGACCTTTTTGTGCCAGTGGAGCAACACAAATTGGGCCAAACTAAGACTGATCTTAGACATAGTTCAACTGAATTTGGATTACAGATTTGCGTGGTCCAATGCATACTCTTTCACAAAGGAAGATTCAGAAGGGATGATATACCCGATGGATGTGCTACCATTCAGAGGGATGTCAACAGGCTGGAGAAATGGGCCTGGAGGAATCTCATGAAGTTCAACAATGGGAAGTGCGAAGTCCTGCACCTGTGGACAAACAGCCCCATGCACCAGTACGTGCTGGGTTCTGTCTGTCTGGGAAGCAGCTTGACAGAAAGGGACCTGGGGGTCCTAGTGGACTCCAAGTTGAACATCAGCCAGCAATGTGCCCTCACAGCACAGAAGGCTAACAGGCTCCTGGTCTGCATAAGAGAGAGCATTGCCAGCAAGCCAAGGGAGGGGATCTTCCCCTCTACTCAGCACTTGTGAGGCCCTATCTGGAGTGCTGTGTCCAGCACTGGGCTCCTCAGTACAAGAGGGGCATGGACATGCTGGAGCAAGTCCAGCAAGGACCACGAAGCTCATTAAGGAACTGGAGAATCTCTCATCCAAGGAGAGTTTGAAAGCACTGGAACTGTTCAGCCTGGAGAAGAGAAGGCTCAGGGCAGCAGGGGACTGTGTGTCATATTGGCACCCATATTCATGTGTTAAATACGTGATGTGGGGGCAGTAAAGAAGATGAAGCCAGACTCTTCCACAATGTTGCCCAGTGACAAGACAAGAGGCAATGGACACAAACTGAAACACAGGAATGTCCACTTTAGGAAAGGAAAAAACCTTTTTATTGTGAAGGTCAAATACTGGAACAGGTTGTCAGGAGAGATTATGGAGTCTCCATCATAGAAATATTCAAAACTTGACTGGATAACGCTCTGAGCAACCTGCTCTAGCTGACCCTGCTTTGAGCAGTGGGGTTGGACTAAACGACCTCCAAGTGTCCCTTTTAACCTCCACCACTCTCTGATTCTGTGTAGCTGTCTGCAGGTAACTGAATTGTATAAACTGTGGGGAAAACAAGCTGCCATATTTTGCATTCCTCAGCAAAACTAAGGAGTAACCTTTTGAGAAGAAAATATAGAGGTTAAAAGCCTTTAGAACTCTAGAAATTGTTGGTTTGTCAAATCCTCTGCCTGAGAGAAGTGGCAGAAGTCACATGCCTTGAAACTTCTACCAGCTGAGACAATCCTTTCAGAATAATTGTATAGAACAAGCCTATTTTGGCATAGAGGTAGACTGCACATGTCTGTGCCTGTGTAGGCAAATTTCGGTGATTCAGATATTGCAACACAAAGGGACATGTTACTAAAGCAGTATATTATTTGTGTTATGTGGATGTACGTGACAGTGTCTCAAAAATGCAGTTTAAATTTGCTAGCAAAAAAAAAAAAAAGGTCATCATCAAGGGGAGGTAACTCACTTCTTACTGTTGCTACCCAGAACAGTTTGAGCTGAATATAAAAATATTCGATCAATTGAAGTATTTATCTGGGTAATGGAAGTAGGCCCAAGGAAAGCAAAATATGTGAAGCCAGGCTTGCTGGTCTGGCTGTGTTCTTCCAGGTACCTGGAATGCTCATCTATTCCTTCTACCTTTTGCCTATTTGCAGGACCTGAAATTTGAGGTTTTGTTGCTGTTCGTACCTTCAAATATGTCTAAAATTTGTAGACAAAGCTAGGGAAGCAATGCCTTCCTAGTGTACTGTGTGAGTTCACCCAGCTACTGCAGGGGAAAAGGCAAAAGGTCTCCAATTTTAGCAGCAAAGGAGTATTTCTGCTTACCTGCTGCAGCATAAATAATTACTTTTTACTACATGGGCCCTCATTAATTTTTAATTAGTTGCTAGTCAACTCCTTAACTGAATTCACTCTAATTAATTAATGTGATAAGATATAATACCCTAATAGTTTTTGCTTATACACCTATTAATACAAATGAGTGGAATCAACTTTGCTGCACACCTGTTCTCAGTAATCTGCGCAAATACTAGTGAATTATCATTGCCTCTCAGAAATAACATTCACAGTGACATCTTGTTATTCCTTGTTGCTGGCTGATAGAAGCTCATGTTATCACATTGCACAGGATGCTTTGGAAAATATAGTCACTGTGACTGTGAACTACAGCTGAACTTCATACATCTTGAAGAGACAGCTCTAATTTGCTTGTGACCCCGCCAGATCTGTCTGAATTTATGGCCTCAAATGCTATAATACAAAAAGTATTTCAGAAATATCAGTGTATTAGATATCACTAAGGTCCAAAGGGGAAAATCACAAGAGATAAAGCAGAAGTGGCCTTAAGTCTGATGGCTGTGAGCTGATCCTCTGTACAAGGGATAATTCCCCTGAGGTCTGCTCTGGCTCAATGTAATGTCATACAGGCCATCAGTCACAGAGAGGATCCACAGCCAGATGCCAGCTGCTTTTAACCAGAAGATACCTGCAGGAGAGGTGCTAAACTTGCAGCACACCTGACCATCATCAGAGGTTGTGAAAGAGGAAGAATATGCAGATAATGTAAATTTTATCTAGTGAAAAATGTTAAACATAGCTGCCTAATGTATGTAATTTCTCCTCAAAGCTGTTAGGCAGATTTGATTCTTTTTCTCCTCTTCACTTCATGATAAAAAATAAATGGTTGCAATACTTGTATTTTCATTTAGCTCTGACACGAGTCAGTCATTGTCCACACTGTAATATAGGCTTCTTAGAATTCAGTGAGTCTCCTGCAGATCATGAACTGGAAAAAAGGGATTCATGTTTCTCATTTTATCACAGAATCACAGAATGGTTTAGGTTGGAAGGGATCTTAAAGATCATCCAGCTCCAGCCCAGCTGCCATGGGCAGGGGTACCTTCCACTAGACCAGGTTGCTCAAAGCCTCATCCAGCCTGGCCTTGAACCCCTCCAGGGATGGGGCATCCACAGCTTCTCTGGGAAACCTGTTCCAGTGCCTCACCACCCTCCCAGTGAAAAATTTCTTCCTAATATCTAATCTAAATCTCTTCTCTTTCAGCTTAAAACTGTTACCCCTCATCCTATCACTACACTCCCTGATCAAGAGGGCCTCCCCATCTCTCCTGTAGGCCCCCTTTAAGTACTGGAAGGCTGCTATTAAGTCTCCTCGGAGCCTTCTCTTCTCCAGGCTGAACAACCCCAACTCTCTCAGCCTGTCCTCATAGGAGAGGTGTTCCATTCCTCTGATCATTTTTTGTGGCCCTCTTCTGGACCCACTCCAACAGGTCCATGTCTTTTTTATGTTGAGGACCCCAGAGCTGGACACAGTACTCTAGGTGGGGTCTCACCAGAGTGGAGTAGATAGGGAGAATCACCTCTGTCAACCTGCTCGTCATGCTTCTTTTGATGCAGCCCAGGATATGGTTGGCCTTCTGGGCTGCAAGAGCACATTGCCCCTTTCTCACTCTCATTATCTTGTAAAAATCTTCAGCTTGTTTGAAATTTGTATTCCAGAGCTTAAGCTTTTGTCCTCTAAAAATACTGGGTTAATGCTCAAGTCCAGAACCCTGGTGTTTTGCATGTGCTGGAACAGGCAGAACTGAAATCTTGAATAGTAGTTTCTTGTTCAGGATGTGGTCGCATGAAAACTACTCCTAAATGTATGTAGACAAGCTCTTCCATCAAACACTTTCACCCAATTTTGCCCAACCTTACAAACAGCATATCTTGGTTTACAAAAGTCATATGGAATCGCTGACTACTTTTTTTGTGTACTATTCCTCTACTTTTATATGTGCTGCCACCTCTAATTTATTGTTTTTTTCCTGTACCTCCTTCTCCAAAGGAAAACATAACATGTCCATATACAAGTTTATAAGGTCTTAGATGCAAGCAGCAATTCCTTGTTCATTCTCATATAATCTCATGAGGGTGGCCAGGAGTTAGGTCTTCACTGCTCTTGCACACTTACACAACGCCTGCTGTAGATACGCTATGCTCCCAGAGATCCGTGTATCACCAGTGACCTCTGAGAGCACAATATAAAGAAACTAATATACTTCTGAAAAACAGAAAGGATGTTTTATATAAATTTAGATAAAATATCTTTGGAACAGATTGCTGAAAACTGTTAGGAAGACCGGTGGAGTTCAATAGCCAGAGGGATCTTTTCCAGCTTCTCAGTAGAGATAGCAATGACTGGCTGGGCTTATTGTAGCACTACATAGATCAGTTACATACAAAATTGTTTTCGCACTAGAAAAATTGCCTTTGAGAGTTTAATGCTGTATGGATCAAAATTTAGTATGCTTGAAAATGAAAAGCAAGATTGAGAGATTCAACCCAAGTCCATGTCAATTTGTCACGAAAGGGAAAAGTGAGGCAGAAGAGGGAAGGATGGAAAGTCCTATGGGGAAAGAGACTGAAAATTTGTGCATCAGGTAGCTTGGACTTTAGCTATGAGAAGAAGCTGAAGGGTATTCTTGCTGGCTTGCTGCATGCAGCCCTGACATTTTGGCCAGTATGACAGGGAGAACAGCAGCTGGTATGTGACCATCACTCTAGAGGAGCAGCTCCTAACAAAGTGTAAAAGAAACCAACCAAACAAAAAAACCACAAGTAAAATGAGGCTGTGAAAGTCAGTTGGTGCAGCGTACTGTTTGTACTGCCCTTTTACTGGCAATCTCCTTCTTACAGGAACAAAAGGGAGGTCTCTGACAGGAAGCGCAGCATTTCTCTTCACGGCAAGTGGCGGGAGTGTGGAGAACAAACCCTGTTCTTAGAAATAGAAAGGTGTGGTTTTACACAAAAAAAAAAAAAAAAAGCTGCTTCATTTTATAGCTATGAGCACCACAGCTGATGCGAAATGCAACAATGCAGGAAAGACAAACACCTTCTCAGAAAACGTACAAATTGCTAAAGGATTGCTCCTGGTTAAGTCAGTGGGATTTTTTTGCCTGGTACGTTGAAAGCCTGAAATCTCTGGAATAAAGAAAAATAGATAAAAGGAAAAAGCTGTGATGTATAATTAAGGATTTGATCTTGCAGCTTTTACTTGTGCAAGTAGCTTCGTGGATTTCCAAAGGCTTATTCCGTGTGGTTAAGTATTATTTTTCCCTAAGCCTAGGTTGCAGCGTTAGTTTCTTAATAATTTTAAAACATAAAGGTATTTGGGGCCAGATCTTTCTCTTGTTAAGGTAATGAGCAACACTTCTCGCTTATTGCAAGGGTCCTTTAATCTTTTCAAGGCCTTTTTAATTAAAATCATTTATTTAGTATTTGTACAGCACTTCAAAAGTACACAGAACTACGTAAGTGCTACGTGTTGTTATTATTCACCTCATTAATATTATCTTTTACGTTTCTCATAAAACTAGTTATGACTTAGCTGCTGTTAAGCTCCTTAGTTCTCAAGGAAAATTAACATTAGAAAATGCTTTGACTTTTTTTAAAAAAAAAAAACAACACAACAAATTACTGCTACAGCAGTGATGATATTGTATAAGCACTATTTGAACTGATACAGAGACCAATCGTAGCTACACTTCCTTAAGAAACTGTACACTTACGAGTTGTCATGCTGAATTTGATCATGATGCTCCTATTTGCAAGCATGGACACATAAAAATGATTTGTCATCACTCTGTTCTTTTAACAGTCACCTACATTGATGTACATCGTGCATGTAAACTGATACACCCTTGGAAAATATAACTGTATACCGAACTCATACTGGTGTCAGTGATCACAAAAGGCACAGGGCAGTGAAAGTCAAAAGTAGAAGACCCTTCCTACGAGGCACTTGAACTATGCCTGCATATATATACTTCAAGGATGGGATACTTCATCTAATGTTGTCATAAGAAATTGATTTCTGTGCAAGTGCAGGATGCCAATTGCGTTTGAAAATCCATGCTTTTGAAGTTTCTATGCGGGACTGAATAATCCTTGCTTAAAGTTAGCTGTGTACATGCTTTGGTATTTTGGAAGACATTTTGAAGGAGTTTTGAGGAAAATGATCTGATTTTGTTGGGAAAAGGTACAACTTTAACTTATTTCTTGTGAAATTAGAACCTTGCTAGGGTCCTAAAACAGATGTTGCGCCAAGTTTCCTCTTGAATAGCTACAGTAACAAATATAAAATTATACCTCTAAATACATCAATAAAGCTATCTTTTTTTGTTAGTGCATGTACACTTTATTCACATACTCTCTCAATGTCTTGATATAAAAAAACATTTTTTTAATAGGCAAATATTGTGTATTGATAGAAGTGGGATCAGATTATATTGTGGATACCTCTAAGGTAAATGCTGCATAGTACTATGTAGGCTGCAAAAAATACTTGTTTAGCTCTTAGCTATCTTTTGGTTTGGTTGTAACAGAAGGACCAAAAGAATACTTCAGCTCTTGAAGTTTTTAAAATAAATATATGACAGATTGGATATAGTCTATGTTCTTAATTCTTAAATTAACAGTGTTAATCTTACCCATACACAGTGAAGATGAGCGCCCTTTATTCACTTGTAATGTGACTTCATGAAGACAATCACAAATCTTGATAAGGTTTGTGGTACTTTGAGTATAAAGAAATAATAGGTTACTGCCTGGACAACTCACAGGAAACAGCCCAAGATATTCCTATAATTAAACCTTACAGGTGAATGGTACTAATTTGTCTCTGCTGTATTATTCTTTTTACTGCTGTTTGTATCTGACACCTATACATCTTTCCTCTGAAGATGCAAAAAGGACTTTAAAAAGCTCACTTAAATTTCATAAAAACCTGTATGTGATATAACTCCTTAGGTAAAAAAAAAGATATGCAGGGAAACCATGGAAAAGTTTTTTAGTGTCTTATTTAAATGCACACAATGAGTTGCTTGCTCACATGGAAGGTGACAGTTTTTTGACTCTTAAGCTACTGTTCTGTCTAAGACACTTATTTTCACCAACACCAGGATTCTTCTAATGTAAAGGGAATTATATTTATCTTCCTGAATCACTACATTTCCTTTCAAATGCCTGTTCAAATATTGTTAGGAGAAAATGAGGACTAATGTTCTTGGGTACATGCTCACTGCAGTTATTGAAATGGTCTGTCATGCTGAACTTTGGAACAGGCAGCTTTCATCATCCATAAAGACTTTACCTTTCCCAAGAGGAGGACGGCTTCTTTGAAATTTTTTCTTCTTTAGATTAGGAAGATGACATAACAGATTCCACACCAGATATTCAGGCAACCATAAACAGTGAAATGTTCCTCAAGAAGGACATTGAGGTGCTGGAGCAGATCCAGAGAAGGGTAACGAAGCTGGTGAAGGGTCTGGAGCACAGGTCTTATGAGGAGTGGCTGAGGGAGCTGGGGTTGTTTAGTCTAGAGAAGAGGAGGCTGAGAGGAGACCTTATCACTCTCTACAACTACCTGAAAGGAGGGTGTAGTGAGGTGGGTGCTGGGCTCTTCTCTAAAGTAACAAGTGATAGGACAAGAGGAAATGGCCTCAAGTTGCACCAGGGGAGGTTTAGGCTGGATATTACAAAAATTTTTTTTCCCTGAAGGAGTGATCAGGTATTGGAACAGGCTGTCCATCCCTGGAGGTGTTCAAGAAATGTGTAGATGTGGGGCTTAGGGACATGGTTTAGTGAGTTAGGTGGTGTGGGTTGATGGTTGGACTTAATGATCCTTGAGGTCTTTTCCAACCTTAATGATTCTCTGATTCTATGTACTCAGACCAAAGGATGTGCTAAGGGGATAAAAAGCAAAAAGAACCTAAACTCTGTACCTGTGCTCAAGTTCTCTTTAAGACAGTTTTGCAAATTTTTTTTTTCAGTTATGTTCCTTTATTTGCCCCATTTTATAAACTTGCTTTTCTGGGGTACTTTAACATTAAATCATCATGATCTTTATTTTAATTTCTGTCATTGACCAACATTGGTCATTGACCAACACTGGCCAGCATCAAGTGAATAAAGACCTGAAAATCAAGCCTGCTATTTTCTGTTTATTTCTGTCTGGAATGATTCTTTGCCTTGATAAAAGCAGTAGAGAGATTTACTGAAATAAAAGAATTACAGGACCCTGAATTTCAAGTCCTGGCTTGCGACTCTGCAAATTGCTGAATTTCTCTGGGACTCCACCCCTTTCTCCACTTCTTTCCTTCAATCATTTCTATTTAAATTGAAGCCCTTCAAGGCAGGGATTGTCTAGAATATATACTAATACATGGCTTAGCATGTTTGATTATTTAACCTAAACATCATTTTTATGACTATAATGCACAGACCATCAAGAAATGAGCATGAATCATGACCCTAGTGTGGGGAACTGTGTTAGATGGATGGAACAAACCATGGGATTATACAAGTGTCGCACAATTCTGACTGCCTAAAAACTGAAAACTGAAAGAACATGCTTTTACAAGGCTTCCTAGGCCTAAATAATTTCTAAACAAAACATGGTAATGGAATTAAAATTAATTTAAAAAAAACACCTAGAAGTGGCAATGGAGAAGTCAAATTTCACTAATCAAAACAGAGGTTTCAATAAAGCTGCACTCTGAATAAGACTGAAGTCAGTGGCACCAGAATAGAAGACAGAAAGCATTCCTATTTCTTATAGTACACAGTTCTCAAATGCTTTCTACTGCTCATATTATTGAGTTAGTGTCCTGCCTAGCATACCCATTATCTGTGGAAATACAGCTTAGAAATTTGAGGAGTGCTGGTTTCCATGTAAAAATAAAACAGTACTGAAAAGAGGGGAATATTTTTTGAAGAGGTAACTGACTTAAAATATTTTCTTCCATTTCGTGTGTCACCAGAGGTCTGGAAAATACCCTCACGGGAGAAAAAAACCACACAAATTTGTGCATATTTAACATCCTATTATAGGAAGCACAGTGGACACTTCTTACATTATAATTTAGATTGCTTTAGGATGTTAGAATTAACTTTTTCTAATGTTGTAAAGAAAATGTTCTATATGGACAATTTTTCAAAGTGAACAAAATATAGTAAAACAAAAAAAAAGGAGAGAACATGAGCAGATGTTCTGAACAGTTTAGGGAAAAACTAGAGCCCTGGGGCTAAGGCAGACTGAGCAATATTGTGCAACTCTGCCCCATGTATGTTTAACAGTTTTTAATAAAGAATCTGGGAAACTGAAGGAGTTAATTAAAGAAATGCCAGTCTTTAAATGGCCTGAAAGCAAATGTATAAAACTCAGTTGTTTACAAGTTTTGGACAATTGCAATTTGGTTTCATACGAAGATCTATAGTTTCTGTCATGAATATTGAAAATATTTAAATGAAAAAAGTAGACTTGGCTTTCAGTTGTTGCTCTATAAGTTCCCTATCCTTACCTAGGAAAGTAAACTGCCCGTGAACTCCTTATTGCCTCAGCCAAGAAGGCCTAGGTATTTTCCTTGTTCCCAAGGATAAAAAAATTGGTATTTTGGCTACAAACTAATGATTTACAAATGGCATACAGATGATGATAACAGAGTATCTGATGAAAATATGAGAATCAATATTAGGTTGTAAATTTGAAACCCACTGAGAAAAACCCAAAATTGTCTGAGTGTGTGAGTGTGTGAGACTGAGTGTGTATGGTACTTAGATGAGCCACCACTGAGGGTGAAGCTCTGGTGAAACTGGTCATAGCTTTCAACTGGGATGGTCATTCCAACACACTCTTGCCTGACAAGATGGAGGGAGGTTGAACTGAACAACACAAGTGTGTAAGGGCACTAGGATGGCAGTTTATAAGATATTAAATGTGTAACAGGATTAAAGGATCTGATTTATAGATTAAGAAACCTAGAAGACAGGCTGTTGATATTGACTTTAAATTGGTAATGACATTAATATATACAAAAAGTTTATTGCTTATGCTTATAGTATAGACCAGATCAATCTGAGAATAATACAGCAGGTTTATATGTTTTTAAAACACCATTTTTTGTTAATTGTTACTGTTATGTTAAGCTGAAAAAAAAAAGATGGGGAGTACAGTACTGCTTTAATATCAAATGTGAGCAGGGTGATGATAAAATAATAGATTTCTAATGGCTTCCACTTCAGCACCCATCACTTCCTAGACTTCGATTAATACTTAGAGCATACAGTTTCTAATGTCATGCACCTAAGAGGTTCCTCTTGAGAAGAAGCCCTCCACTCAGGAAGGCAAACTGCTGTGTAACTTACTGTCATTGTAAGATGTTTGGTTTTTTTTGTGTTCCAGTGCTCCAGATTGTCACAAATATTCCATTCCCTTCCAAAGCACACCAATTTTTACATTAGACCTTCTATAAGGAGGTACTGTGACTGCCTTTTTTTTTTTTGATGGATATTTTTTGATAAAGACTGGAAACCTCAGTTCTCGATCCGCATAAGATCTGAACTATCTCATTGTCTTGGTTTGGGAAGAAAAGGTTGGAGAATAGGATTCAAGTTCAAGGAAACAGGATTCTTGGCAATTTCTGTTTCTGACTTTACTAGAAACACAATTATAAGAACCTTTATTATGGTATTTCAGTATTTCTGCTGCCACTACTTCAGAGAAGATGATACACAGAAGCTGGAGATTTAAAATGCATCAGCGATGTGAAGGAGGGAGATTGAAAGCTTGGGTCGTGTGTAACTATCATCATCAAACTGAAATTCATGTACAAACATGCGACAAGAATGATAAGGACATACACACCTCATTTAATTCCACTGAAACATACTGGGAGCTCTCCAGAGGGACACACTGAAGAAAAAGGTCAGTGGTTTGTCAGGAAAAATGAAATGGCCCCTTTTCAGATGAGAAAGCTGGGGCTGAAGGGTTTTCCTAGAACTTAGAGACAATTTACTTAGAAACCCCTGCAGAGCAATTACTAAAATGTTATCCCCTCCCCACATCTCTCTGGTGTTTTAGATGGGTAGGAATACACTAACGTCCTAAGTTATTGGCAGCTATGTGAGTCTCCCGTATACATATCCTTCACCTGGATAATCATATGAGTGGAAGACTTTAAATTCTATCCTCAGCTTCTCATGGGAGTTTGGGAAATAATTTACAGAATCTACAAACAGATTAAGTTGTTCTCATGTTTAATACATTTAAGACTTTTTTTCCTCTTTTTAGTGCAATATTCAGAGTACTTGGGCTGACTGATTTTTCTTTTGATGAAGCCTTCTGTTTGTCCGTATTCATAGATCAGCTTTCCTGTTTTTCTTAAGAGAAACTACCTTACATCTTTCAGGGTGGGTAGGTTGTTTTGTTCCAAAATTAAGTCTGACTCAGTCAGGTGTGTTTTAGCATCAGGTTTGTTCACTGTAGTTTACTGAAACAGGGAGGTTATTTTTGATTTGCATAAAAGTTTGGGGATCATCAGCCAAGGGATGTGGGGAATTCTTCTAGCTTCAAACTTGTCACTATTACACACCTACATCCACAAGTCAATTATTTCACTTTGTTATCATACCGTGAATGCAGGCTCTTAGAAGGTGCCAGTTTGACAGCTTTGAAGTCTACAGAACAGGTTTTGCAGAGACATCAGCAATCCCAGTTCTCCTTGTGCATTTCTATCTTTCTGAACCACTATGGATGACTATAAGACAGCCTCAGTTATATCCAGAATCTAAGTACAACTTGCCATCTCTTAGGATATTCTGTTCTTTCCCTATCCAGAAGTGTCCTAGTTACATGGCCTTTTTCTTCCTTAATTCATTTGAATACTCTCTCAGTCTGGCATCTATTGGATGAAACGACATCTAAACTGTAGTGCTTTCTCGTGGACTGAGTGGGCAGTGAGGCTGGCTTCCTCTCCCTGCTCCAGGGGCTCCCCTCCAAACTGCCATGGAGAGCTGCTCCTGCGTGGAGTTTGCATTTTCACTACCTATACTCAGCCTCACTGCAGATAAACTTGAGGAATCAGGTCTTCTGGGCTATTAAATCAGCACCTCTCACAGCTGTCAATTTCACAGAATAATCAATTCTCAATTATGCAGCATAATGGCAGTGGTAAAGTAACCCAAATAGAACAAAACCAAGGCTGATACAAAAGGTAAATAAATTAGGCAGTAAGGATATATTTAGTGCGCTCACCTTTGAAAGGCTGGTAAGCAGATTCCTCTAGAGAACAGAGGTAGCTTTAAGCAGGCAGAATGGGGCTGGGTGCCAGCGGGATGAACGTTGCTCCATTCAGACGTGGTGCTGCGGCCAGGAGTGATGGAGGAAGGCAGGGCCTGGTAAATCCACGCGGTGGGCAATCCATCCAGGTATCACTGAGACTTGCGTGAAAAAAATTTATTTTTAATTGAATATATTCATTCTCTAAGAAAATAGGCTGCTGATCCTCATCAAAAAGTGGAAATAGACATTCTGTCAACATGGCATTTTAAGTCAGGGAATTGCTGCTGAGAGAAGGGGGAGATTTTTCTCTTTTGGCAAAGAGAAAAAATGCAGTTTTATGAGAGGCACAAATGCTTGTTTGGCTGTAATAAACAAATTTTGCCCAGGGCGAGAGAGGCAAAGCTAAGCTAAACTTTCTCCTCCCCATCTCTAGCCATATCACTCTGCAGCTGCACAGTTCTCCAGGGATAAGCTCATGGACACACTAACTAGCTCTCAAACAAAAAGCTTCATTCTTTGTTTTTGGCAGTGAGAGCAATGAGAAGCAGCAAGGCAGGCACACAGGTTGTGCTGAATCCTTTGGGATGATCTCTCCCATGAACCTCCTGGGTGGAGGGTTCAGAGCAGCAGCCTTGCTTGCCTGTCACTGCGAGGTACCTTTTCCCAGCTGTGTTGCAGATAACTACATTCAAAGTGGTCTTGCTTAGTTTCAGAAAATAAGGCTGAGTAACCTAAATATCAATCAGTCTGCTTGTTTTGGGCTCTGGGGTCTTGCATTTAGGTACCTAGATACAGTGGGGTTGAGTGCCGCGGCAGCTTACACAGGTAGTTCAACCTGTAAAGACCTACGCAACCAAGTGAAGGCTGTAATACACACTGACATGCAGAAAGCTAGTACAGATCCAGTATAAAATGAGATCAGAGAAAGTGTACTGTTCTGCAGTAACTCCACCTCAAATTTCCTGTGTCTAGGCACAGTTATCAAGATAGTTGCAGTAAAAAAACTTACTAACTGTCCGTGTCCTAATCTTCATGCTACTGTGGTTGAAATTGGGAAGAAACATGAAGCTATGCATGGTATGGTTTTGGTGGCACTGATTTCTATAAACATTACAGAATATGAACATCTATACCGATACTGTTGACTTTAGCTGCATACAAGGTCTAGTAACAGTGAATGCTTTAATGTTGTTGGCTTTGCTCATTCCATCTTGACAAATTATGGATGATATGTTTAATTTCCCATTACTGAACCTGACTGCTCCTTAGATTATGGGAGGCCTTTTATTTTTGTTTGCTGATGGAGAACTGAGGTACATTGTAGGGCTGTACCCAAATTATATATGAAAGTGTGGAAGAGCAGGTAACAGAAACGAGCTTTAGCTGAACCCTATCTCAGTTCTTTCATGCATATCTTCAACCCTGTCTAATTCTTCCTCATGTAGAAAATTCATCCATTTTTCCTTCAAGACAGTAAAGGCGCTCTTAATGCCTTGAGGTCTGGAAGTCCTAGCCTTTCTTCCTCGCTTCATGAAGGTCTGCAGGGAAATAACAAGACTATTCATTTCAACTCTGAGATTATGCTGCAGATGACCATCTTTCACAAAATATGCAAATAGTGGTTTCCCTTGTATTTTTGATGCCTGAAAGAAATAAACACAGGGATGAATTGTTTCAGCCAGGAAGGAGAGATGCAGTATCAACAAGAAGAAGCAGGGATGAGTCTTTCCGTCTCTGTTGAGGGCTGCTGTACTCTGACTGTCAAGCTAAGAAGTGCTTGTGCCCTGCATGGACGGACTGCTTCTAAAGACAGTAATGGCAAAAACCGTCTTTTCAGATTTTTTACTTAGTCAAAAGATTTTTATCTTTATGGTTGGGTTAGGTAGTTATCAGCCTCTCTTGACTGAAGCTCCCAAACACACAATATGAGATAGTTCAGTTTAGCTCAGTACACACAGTCTGCCTTGCAGGCAAGCAAGGGGACAGAGTAGCTACAAAATACCATTGCACACTAGTGCTTCATGGGCTTCCTGCTCAGCTTCTGATGCACTTCAAAGCTCCCTAGTTGTCTGGTCTCCAGCTGTCTTACAAACAACCTCTTCACCCATGAAGCACATTGTGGGCAGGGGCAGTTGTTTCACAGGAACCCAGAATACATAGTGTTCCCAGCATAGGTTCTTGCCTGACTTTACCTCTGGGGAACAGGAAGAGCCTGAGTGGACTGTCCTCAGAGATGTTTGCAAACTGTTCTCTGAGAAACAATGGCTGATGATTCATCTGGCATCATCACCAACAATCCCCAGGCCTGCCTTTTAACAAACCTTCCCAAAATAAAGAAAGCGGACAATTCCAAACAGAATAATGTATGTTTTAGTGGTGAATCTACAGAAGAGTAATCTAGGCTTAACAGTGCTTGTAATCAAGTGATTACGTATGCTTGCCTGAGGTCAGGCAGTAAGCTAGTTTAGCAGCTCTGGAGACCCTTGTTGCTGTGTTGCGTTGCGCTGACATGACATGAGCACACTGACTCATCCATGTGTGGGGATATAGAAATGCCTGCTTATAACGTGTTTTTGCAAGTTTTAGTAATAAAGCCAGATCTGTGAGGTTGCAACCCTTTCTATGGCAACAGAACACTGTCATCACCAACATTTTGACTTAGAAATTGTTATAATTTGAAAAAGAAACTCTTCCTTTTTTTTTTTTTTGTTTATGCTACTAACGCAGAAGGTCACTGGTTTAATGTGCATAACCTTTTAAAGTTTTTTCTTTGAGTAAACATTTGCTGGAAGATATCCTGTCTGGGTGATATCTTTTGCAAAGGCCTGATATTGTGCTACCAAAACAAACATTTCTTTGGTGAGCCTAAGACAAGACACGAGGTAGCCTTTCTAGAGGTATGCATCCTAGTATAATGACAGCCCAATTGATATTACAATATCTGAAAATTAAAGACCAGACCTCAGAGTAGGGAAAACTGATAGCGTTTACCTTTTGCAGTTGCTAGCAGCGAAAGGATAGAGATGACTGATGAAGACTAAGATATATTAATGAAGGAAGCTTGTACTGCTCATCAAGGATGTGAGTTGACAGAGGTTAGATATCATGCTGATATCTCTGGGAATGAAATGTATCTGGTAAAGTGGAGCTTACATAGGCACATTAGGAATACTTCCACTCAAAATTACGGATATCTGCAATATGAAATGCATGAAATATTTACCTAAGGAAGGTAGAACCATGTTAAAAAAACCAAAACCCCCCAAACCCCAAAACTTAAAATATGTCTGCTGTACCCCCCCCAAAAAAAATCATGTGGTAAGAGGACTAAATATTGGACTAAAAAGGTGAAACAAAGAGAAGCACAAATGAACAAAGCGAACCTTCAGCATGGGGCTGCAGGGTATGCTTGTGGTTGCTAAAGCACACATGGCTCTGCCAGAGTAAACATCTTTCTTTTGTGTCTTTTTTTTTTAATCAGCTTTTAACCAAAAGTTAGTTATCATTATTAAACTAGTGGATGCTAATAATTATCATATGGGAATACTGAAGCTCAGCTGATTAACAGCATTTGAAGCTGTAGCATATTATTCTTAAGCAGGGAACTTTATCCTAAAAACCCCAAATCCTTTAAAAACATTTTTTTTCTCTCTTATCTTCTTCTCTTACACATCAGTAGGTGAAGTCAGTGCTGGGTGTTTACTCATGTTTCCTTAAATACCAAGAAGACAACAAAAAATATTTAAACACTATACATGTTGTACTTCATGAAGGTGGGAGGAAAATGTACAGAAATGTGCCCTTTGTTAGGATGCATCAGCTCACACACCTTCCTGGAAAAGACAAAAGGGCAAAAGAAAAAAGAAACAACCATGAGAAAAAAGCCATCAACAACACAAGCCTGTATCACCTTCCATGTCATATGAAAATATTTTTTCCAAAATTTGAAAGCATTGCTTAAGAGCAGTCAGAAGTATATTGTTTTTTTCTTTTTCCCTTTCAAAGCAAAGCAAAGTTCCACCCTTGCTGTCTGTCTCTCTTTTTTCTCCTCTCTCTTAAAAAAAAAAAAAAAAAAGTTTTGAGAATTTAATTTTTCTATTCACTGCAGTCCTGGCCAAAGTAAGCCCTCTTTTACATTGACGTCAAGATCTTTACTAAGATTAGGGTTTCATTTCTCTATTGCAGCAATTAGCTAGGGAATGTATAAAAGGCTTCAGGGAAGCAAGCTAGGACTCCAGAGGGGGAAAGCACTTTGCACCATAGGCAGATAGCAAGAGAGAGGGCGAGAGGAGGAAGGCAGGAACAGAGAGAGGAGGGGGGGAGGGGGGGAGAGGGAAAGAGAGGGAGGGAGGGAGGAAGGAACAGAAAGTTTATGTACATAAACCTTTTTTAAAAAAAGTATTGTTGCACCTGGTAGCTAGCTTTGCTGACACAGAAATGAGAGGTCTGTTCAGTGCTTAAATAGCTGAGAAACAATGGGATAGTGCAGGAAAGTTAACAATTAACAATCTCAGCTTAAATTTTGTAACTGCAGGGAACTGGAAACACAGCTGCCTCTCTCTTCAACAAAATCAGGTCTCCTGGTTGAGGGAAGAATTTTTGTTAACATCTTAGTTTCTGAAAAATAAGCAGCTCCGCGCTGAATGATTATCACGCTGTTATGGTTTTAACCAGCCTGCTCATATTTAACTATCTCTGCTCATTTTAAAGAGAGAGGCAGAGAGAAAGGTAATGAGGCTTTTGAAATGCTTTTTACTCCACTTTTTTAAATGAGGGTACGGGGCAAACAAGAGAGCTGAAAGCATCTGGTTGAAGAGAAGCAGCAAGGAAGATGGGTCTGCTAAGTGTGGATTTGCTGATCACGCTTCAGATCTTGCCGGTCTTTTTCTCCAATTGCCTCTTCCTTGCGCTGTATGACTCTGTGATCCTCCTGAAGCACATGGTGCTATTTCTCAGCCGGTCTAAGTCTGGGCGCGGTGAGTGGCGGAGGATGCTGACCTCGGAGGGGCTGCGCTGCGTCTGGAACAGCTTCCTCCTGGACGCCTACAAACAGGTGGGTACACGGGGTGGGGACCGGCAGGTTGGGGTGGGAAAGCTGTGATGAGCATCTTTCTTGTCAACGGAGAAAGGAAGGCAGTGACTCGGTGCGGTGCAGACTGTCTCCTGTTTGATGTTAAGTTTTTTAAGCCGAAAGAAGCAATACTTTTAAGTGGGGACTAGGGGTTCACGAGATTCAGGAGCTGCTGTTTTTGCTCTGCCACTAGCTCTCTGGGCAGCCATGGCCATGTCACTTAGTTTAGCTGTGCCTCAGTTTCCCCACTCTTAATGTTTATAAAATATCTCAAGATCTTCGTATAAGAATAATTGTAAAATGATCTAGATGTTTTCACAGCTGTTGTTTGTTTGCCATATGAAATCCTCAGAGATTATACAAAGACTGCATGTCCAGATAGATTTCTACATCGATAGATGTCACCTATGCAACATAGATAGAATTGTTTTAATTAGAGTAAAAGATATCAATGAACCTTTGTCATTACACTGGCATTTTCAATTACTCATATGTTAATTTTTATATTGGAGGAAGCATTCAGGTTATAGTAAAGCTGTGCATGGAGTGAAACAGTGACCCTTTTTTCTTCATGAAAGCAGTGACAGCGGGACATGTCAGATTAAAAATGAACTTGACTAGCTGAGGGACAGCTGGCTGCTGATTTAAGTTAATAAAGCCAATAGCAGTTATGCAACATGTACTTTTTTTTTTTTTTTAATTTTAAGTTTTGTATAAACATTACCCAGTGGCACTGCCCAGGTCTCATGAGGTAGTTATAGCTCCCTTTTATAGATTGAAAAGGTGGACCCAAAAACATGCACAGGCCACCCAGTTAGTAAGTAGAAGAACTGGATTCAGAGCTCTGTGGCTTCCAAAACAGTGCTTAGTCTGTTAATGTGTTGTCTTATTTAGACCATCTAATTTAACATACCCCATGTGATGTCATGAGATCATAGGGGTCCTATCCAAATTATAGCTCTGTATCTCCTGAAATATTTCTTTTTGTATCACCTTCATCCCAGTCTCCTTTTGCTCCCTCACAACGGCTTTTGTATTTGCTCTTACCTAGACATGTGAAGAGCTGCTGGTGGTGGTGTTTGCTGGCTTTGTGATATGGCATACAAGCTGCTTAGCCTAAAACCCAAGCCATGGGGATGTTAATTTTCAATGTAAGACAAATATAAATAACATTAGCTCTTGCCAAATGGGTCAACCTCTTACTGCCACCCTAGGAATCAGACAGCTGGCTACCCAAATAAAGTAATGCTGAATGAATCACTATTCTCGTAGCCCTTCTAGTTTCTGTTTTTAGTCTATTCACAGACATTAAGTAAGTAAATTTTACAGAGGCCTTGTTGAGTAGGCTGGGGAACACAATTGTTCTCATTTTACAGACAAGGCAAGGCAGGACAATGTGGTCAAGGCTCCAGTGAAAGTTGGTAGCATGGCTCTGAAACAGCCAAGTTTCCAGTTCCCACATTTGCAACCTGTATGTGGCCCAGGATCTGGAGAAGGTGTGGAGCTGTATGTATTTCACTTTATATTCGTGAAATATTTTAAGTCTCATTTTGCATAAGTCATAGAATCACAGAATGGTTTGGGTTGGAAGGCACCTTAAAGATCATCCAGTTACAGCCCCCTGCCATGGGCTTGGACACCCTCCACTAGACCAGGTTGTTCAAAGCCTCATCCAGCCTGGCCTTGAACACCTCCAGGGATGGGGCAGCCACAACTTCTCTGGGCAGCCTGTTCCAATGTCTCACTGCCCTCACAGTAAAAATTTCCTCCTAACATCTAATCTAAATCTTCCTTCTTTGAGGGTCACATGCCTTTCTGTGTTTTCAAAAGTCATACTTTGCCTTTTCCTGTTGGTGTCAACTGTAGAAGCTACAGGGAGGATGACTTTATGGTGGTTTTGGTAATGAAATAATATCTGGAACTCTGATAATTAAAAATTCTCCCTTATCACCATTAAATGACCTAGGCTGTTCTATCTGATCAGGCTTTAAGATCCCTAGAATGAATTCTAGGCCTCAATTAACTCGTCAGAAAAATGCATACAAACCTGACCAAATTTTATCACCTTGTTCCAAAAAGGGGAAAAATCAATTCATGCTAGCTATCATTAAGACGAAACTAATTGACCAACAATTCATGGAAAGACTCTGTTCTCCCTAATACAATTATGGACCATAAGGACAGATATAATTGGAAACCCTTGATTGTCACAGAAAGGTAGATAAGTGTAGAAATCAAATTATAGAGGAGACACAATAAACTGGGAGCAATATTAAGAGACGAGTAGTCATGGCTTCCACAATAGAGGGGAATCTTCTGCTGTTTCTGTAAGGAAGCGAAAGAAAGAAAAAGTTTCATCTGGGACGCTCTACTGGTAGAGTTAAAAAAATTTCAAATATACCCTGCTTTTTGCCATGTTTAAAAAAACATGACAAAGTAGTGAAATATATTAAAGACTGTCCCACAAAGCATTTTTTTTTCACTTAAATTGTCTTTTTCTAAATCCTGAATAGAACTGCCCAGTTGTGATATCTTAATCTTAGCCAATTAATGAGGGTAGGAAATGAAAATATGATAGAGTCAGGTATTGAACAGCATGGCAAAATGCAGTTATCATACCCGTGATTGCTTAGTGCTCCAATTTGCTAGCTGAAGCCAGGTATTAGCAAAGTACTTAAACAGGTGCTTAAGCTCATTCCATTGAGGAGTATTTATGAGATAATCACCTTTTTTTTAGCTAGAATAGCAGAATTGCAGATGTCTGAGATAAACCAAAGCTGGTTTGCCAGTTAGCAGAAGACTGGGTTAAAACAGTAAATATGCTTGATTTTACTATGTTTTGTGTCACTTACACAAAACTCTTCCCTGAGTACATTTCATAGCATTTTTACTAAAGTACTTTATGTAAAATTTCTATTCACATAAAAATTTACTGGAAGCCATTCCAGAAGAACTCTGTGGGTAGATACTAGATTCCAGATTAAAGTAAATTTATTACAAGAAATGAGCTTGAAAGCACCCAAACTGTATCAGAACTGAGTGATTCTGTTTCAAGACTAGTGTGTACCAGAGATGATCATGGAACAGGTAGAGTATATGTGAAAATAGCTATTCTGATGCCTTTTTCCTTCTAGAAAAACTTTTGAATATGTTACCCAAATGTCAACTTGCTTTTGTTCTGCTTTTCGTTGTTGTTAAGTATTATTGCACATGACTTTTTGGTTAGGGCAGTTATTTCATAGGCAAGATTACCTAGCAACAGGTGAAGATTTTAACATCCTCAGTCGTGAAGCAATGCAGAGTTTTTTGTAATGTACACAGAGTATATTCAGTATTCTTTTTTATTGGAACATTCTATATGACTTGTTTTCTCCGTATTTTATAGTCCCACTGGAATAAAACTGATTCATCTTTTGTTTATTTTTGTTTTCTTATGTAAATTTTAGCAATTATTAATATATTTCTTTTTATTTCCTTATCTCTGAGTTCACTGTCTGTCACACTCAGTGTTGACATTGTCTACACTATACCAGCTTTGTGATTTGTAGAATATCCTCCTATTCTTTTGTGAGAGGCAAGTGTGTCTTAAATTACAAGGGAGTCTTTAGGACCAGATTAATTGTCATAACAGATATTAATAGAGTTAGTAGTCAAGTTACATTAAATTTATATTGAAAGAGTGCAACTATTATTTAAATGTTATATTTCTAATTTTTTGTTGTGCTCTGTTTATCTACAGAAATGAGTGGATTGACTCCTGAAGAGCAAATCATGTATGTATGTGTGTGTAGGTATTTACACTTTTATATGTGTTTGTATGTACCCAGATATATATACATGTGTGTATCTGTCTCTAGATATGTACATACGTATACGTATATGGGTATAAATGTAAAAATACACACGCGCAGTTATACATAATCTGCTCTTTCAGGATTCAGTCCACTGTTTATGTGTACACATACATATGTGTGTACGTATACATATGTATAGATATGAGTGCAACCACATCTACTGACGAGAAAGAAAAGAGATTTTTGGTAGTGTGTTAGTGTGCCTTCTGCGTGATTTATATAGGCTAACCGTGCAAATGCTAGTGAGGCATTTGTTTTAGCCCACAGCATGTATACTGAATGTGTCACATATCTTAACAGAAATACAGAGAAAAAGCTGGAGAAGATTTGAAAAAAACCATGTTTTTTTACTTTTAAAAGCTTTTTATCTGCTAACTTCTATTTAGTACTGTAATGAATGCACTTTCTAGGATACCAAAGGTGAGAAACTGTTATCTCAAAATGCTTTTAGAACGAGTACAAAATGAGTACCTGTGAGCATTGCCCAGTGGTGAGGCTTCCTGATGGGAGCTTTTCCAGGGCCAGATGCGAGCAATGCAGAGCTACCATGCCTTGTCTCCAGTATAAGAGCTGTAAGGTTATCCTAGAGGAAATCCTCCCTCTTCTCCACCTCAGTGCAGGGTAGTTTGAGGGAAGACCTTAACAGCGTCTTCCTGAAGCAGCCAAATGCTTAGGAATGCTGTGGTGCACCTATGGGGGTAACTGCACTGTGCATATACACACATGTGTGCAAATGTACATTACAGCCCTCAGAAGGATGCCGGTATCTCAAGTGATGGATGGTAATGGGTGTGTGTATGTAGTTGTACAGCTGTTTGCTGTCTTTAGAGTGGGCCAGCAGCAAGCTCTGGTATGACAGACCCAGCACGGAGGGAACGGTTGGCACAGGATCCCAGCTTCACAGTGTAGGCTCAGCTCTGGTTGTAGCAGCAAGTAGACTGCTCAGTAAGCACCCAGTGGGATTTTCCTGAGATTTCAGGGAGGCACAGTTAAATTACCTTTGGCTGCTTCTGCATGCCTTATAGGTAAAACATTTATTCCTAAAAAATATCAGTATGCAAAGCAGGACAGCCTAAAAACGGCCACATCAAGTGCATGCTGCACAATATTATCACAAAGCTATATGTGAAAGTAATGTAACGGCATGATCCTTTACCTGCTCTTTGGCTGTCCAGTAACTCTTTGCTTTCTGCGGAAATATTTTAAAAGTTGGAACAAAGACATGACCTCTATACTTATTATTTGTATTTATTTTGTCTGGCAAGTTAAGGAAGTGTATCTCTCTGCATTTGATAGTGATAAAGGGAATTCGTGAAAGAGAGTATGTTGTATAGTTTCAGGGTTTAGAACTAGACATTGCGTGGTGTTAAAATTACTTTATTGGTTTTACAAAGTTCAGCCTCAGCAGAATTGTTTTCATTGACATTTTCAAATGAAAACAATAATGAAAGAAGTGAGAAAAATGAAACAAAACCACAATTAAAACCTTTCCTGCCGTGCTGGGAACATAAATTCAACAGGATTTGGGCTTGTCATTGTCATTATTATTAATATATAATCATGTTTGTTATGGTAGTGTCTGAGGACCAACCTAGACCAGGGACCCATTGTACTAGGCAGTGCTCTGAACAAGAGGAGCAGACAGTTTGTTCCGTGGAGCTTATGGTTCAAACACTCAAGAAAGACAAAGGGTGGGAAAAGGAATATGACAACTCCTATCCCACATGAGGTCTCATCCTACCTGTTTCATTTTATGTATCTAACTTCACTTCCACACCACCTCTTTGCAGGCTTCCATTTTCACCCTTATGTGCAAAAAAATGACTGAAAGGACTGCTTGCCTTTTTGTCAAACCACAGTGAAAACCCCTGTTGGCTGTGGTAGACACAGAAAATTAGCTAATGGGTACCTCCCAGGAAAAGGATCGTACCTGGTCCCTATGTCCCAGCTCTGCCTCTCGGATAAAACCACCACTTCTATTAATACAGAGCTAAAGCTGAGTTAAAAAAAATAAAAATCTTCCAAATTAACTTCAAATGTCCTCCATTTGTCTAACAAAGACTGGTGAAGGCCTCTGTCACCTGTAGGTAGAGTCCACAAGGGCAGCCAGTGGCCCAGAGGCCACAATGTTGTAGGCCATGCTCCCATCTTGAGGGAAACGTAGGCCCTTAAGAAGCTTGCTGTAGGCTCCCTGATCAGAAGAGCTAAAATTATCCATTTTATTTTATAAGAGTGCATGGCAAAAGGCTCCTTTATGTTTTTCTTCTGCCATGCCTGCTCATTTGTGGGACTGGCAGCTTTTAAATAAAGAGAGCAGCATTTGACTAGTTATTTTTATCTGGACTGAGCCCTTTTAATTTGTCTCCCACTTCCCTCCCTCAGCTTCACACACCTGATCCTAAATAAAGACTCTAGACTCTGGGAGAACTTGAGTCAATTCCAGTCTCTGCTCTCAAATTCAAGTGATCGAGTCTCTTAAAGCAAGCTGCCACCTCCCCATGACAGAAGATCTCCCACTCCTGTACACTACTCCAGACAGGGACCTTCTGTAATTTTTATCCACTGCACAACTCTGGGTCATGTCAATAAAGAAAGGAAAAATAGTAATTTGTGTAATTCTCCAGCCAGAGTCTGATTATAATTTGGATGAAGCACTGAGAAATATCAGGCTGTTCAGAGGTTATATTTAGCTGAATAGGATTAAATCAAATGAAAGCAAAGAATTTGAAAAGGAGCAAAAAGCTCCAGTTGCTGGACTCCTGTCCCTAGCACCACATTTCCATATTTGAATGGCTAATATCACAGGCTGCTAATTGTCTGGCAACACCTATTTTCTTTAGGAGGTTGACACGGTCTGATGAGTCTGCCAAACTGTTTGAAAATCCCTCATGCAGGGAATGAAAGCCATACTCCGGTGCATGGGATCCCAGAAGGGTTATGCTAAAGCTGATAAAAGCAAAATGAAAAAAAAAAAGGTAAATGGGGAGGCGATGTTTTGTCTGTGGGGCTTTTCCTAGTCCTCATGGAGAAGGTACAACAAAGTTAGCACTATGTACTATTTCTAGCATGTAGTTTATGAATAAGGCTTTCTTTCCTGCTCCTAAATCTCCTTCATTTTGCAGTCTGCGTGCTAAAGTATCAGCAACCTTGTTCCCTTTTCACTCTGCATGCCGACTTGGAGTAGGAGATGCAGAACCAAGGCTGCCAAGCAAACAGAAAATTCACACAAATGATGCAAGTCACTGCTTTGGTATTGGGCTGGTGCTTGCTCTTGCTGATGGCCGGGCTGGCTTTCAGATTTGGTTGGCCTACCTTGCATGTCCCATGCAGGCTGTGTGGGAGGGGGTGCCTGTGCACTGCCCAGTTTCCACCTCATCCAGAAGGCTGGTGCTGAATGCCCAAATATTCACGCACGTAAGTATGTGATTATAGAAACGCTGGATTGCGTGTGAGGGGAATTCTGCTACTTTGTTTCTCAGAATTTATATTTTGCCTGCCTTTGTGTAAGATTTCAAAAGCGGTTTGGCTGAATACATGGGGTTTTTTGTTTGTTTTCTCATTGCCTTGATTTTCTTTTCCAAGAGCTATTTTTTTCTTTCAATAAATAACAACAAAGAAGACAGCCAAGGCCTATAATGCAGATGATCAGCAAGGATGATATTGTCATCCTGCGTCAATCGGTTCCCCAGCCTGGTGAAATAAAGAGCCCCTTTACGAACGTCAGCGCTTCATCAAGCCCAATTAGTGGAGATGCTGCTGCTTATGTTTAAGCATCAACGACTGGGCAGGGCTGCTTTTTGGAGGGCCTGACACTGACATGGAACAAGGCACCGACCTAATTACTCCTCTACAAGAGCAGAAAATGCCTTGTGAATGCCTGCTTGGCAAGGATTTCTCATTAAGGGGAAAAAACCCAACACAAGCGCTCCTAGAAACAAAAATTAAAATGATAGGTAACCTGCGGCCATGAGACTTACTTCATAGCTGTGGGAAACGAAGAGAAACTGCTGTTAAGGTAATGTGGGGCATATTTGTACTTTATTTCCTAAACCCATCTACATTTTGGTCAGTAAGGAGTATGAGAGACAGAGTGCAAACTTGCATTGTTGAAGAACAGTGAAATACATTGCCACTCTTGGCATCAATGTTCAGTTGTACCTGAAGGGCATGTTGGTGTTCGATGGGAGTTTTTTTGTTAATTTGTTCCTTGAAGGTTTGCAAACTTGATCAGGAAAAGAAGTGTTTGGTAGACGGGAGTGAAGAGCAGGTAATGAGTAGCTTACCATCTGTAGCCTCTCTTTCTGCTTAAATATGATCAAGAAGCAGACTGTGGCTTCCCAGTTCAAGAGTGCTGGTTAGAGAATTTTCAGTCATAATAGTTTTGTTAAAATGAAAACAGAAGAGTGAGAGGAAAAAGCTGCTCAGGTATTTTTTGTCTCCTGAGCAGCTCTGTTCGTTGCTGAGTTTTAGTTGCTTCTATCCTTTTCACCTTTATTTTCCTTGTCCTCTGAAGAGTTCCAGCAAATATCAGAAATCCGAAGTATGTTGCTTAATTGTGATTTATCTCATAAATCACGTTATTCTTTTCTTTGACTGGATGAGTGCACGCTCCTAAATACTGACGTCCATTATTCATCTAGGGAGTGGGTGCAGCACAGATACTTGCATGTCAGGCTTTTCCCAAAAGGCACATTTTGGGCAAGCTAGCTCTGAAAAAGCATTTCTTTGGTAGTACAAGAAGGGTTAAGCTTCCTAGGTAAAGACGGATCTAGTGTTTATGCAGATGATGTGTTTCTTGAGATGTGCCCTTTTTTGGTAGTTACTAATTTATCACAAAATGCTGAGATGTCTAGCTGGCTTATGGATGGAATACAGCCCTCAGGATGATTATATGTCTGCCACATGATCTTGACGTGTATTTCTTTGCTCAAGTCTGGCCCTTTTCCTTACTCACTCTTGCTTTGCCTACCTTACTGTACAGAATGGCAGAGAGAAACAAGATGTTCAACAGCTGAACAGAAGAGTACCTACCACCTGCTAAGGTGTAGGTGGCCTGTAGCAGCACTTCTTAAATGCAGGAAATTGTTTCATGTTACTTTTTAAATGCTGCAGCCTGAGTCCCTGAGCCTGCCTCTCTACAGAGAGGTCCCTTCTTCTCAAAACCAGGGGTAGAGGTCTTTTCCTTCTGTAAGTTCAGTGGACAGCCCACTCACACAGCAGGTCCTAAATTCAGCTATTTCAAATCTTGCTTGCTTTCAAAGGCAATGCTACAATGTACTTGCATCTGGATCTGCGTGCAGCAGCAATTGCATCAGTTATGTATTCCACTGTTAACTCAGCTTCTTACTGTATCTGACTTGCCAGGACACTGTATAATGTAATGTAGAATAGAAGTGCACCAAAAATCAGTTGTTTATTCAGTTTTTACACAGTTGTCATTCAGCATTAACTTCTATTGACTTCAATTGGAGTGTAGCTTCAGAAAGAAATAAATAAAATATGGGAGTCTTCAGAATTTGGCCCTGTATGTTTCCTTCAAAGCAACACTTCTGAACGTGATCAAATAGACAGGAGACAGAGAGAGATAGAAAAAGTCAGGGAAATACAAAAGGATAATTGCATTGTTGTGCTAAAGCTTGTTGTTAGAGGCAGACACCTAGGAATTCCTGGGGCAGAACTCATTAAAAGCTAATTGTCTTATGTAATAACATTTAGTGGTTCTACAGCAGTTATCAGCTCAGGATCTTGGAGCCCTCTGCAGGCTCCGCCTTACTCTGGCAGTCCCTTCTGTGAGATGCTTATATTCTGTCTTTTTTCTATAGGCAGGAAAATAGAAATGGTCAGACAAAATGACTTTTCTGCAATTGCCTATTGGGTCTGAGTTAGAACTGGGGTTAGAGCTGAGAACAGTTCATGTTCACTTCATCCTACTTCAGCCATCATACAAATAAATATTCCCTTTTTCCTGCTGGTTTTCCCCCAGTCATCTTGTAGAGAAACATTGCAGTAGAAGGAAATGTGGCACTCAATCACTGATGAAGTTACTGTAAAGTGGTTAGAAGGCCCTTTGGAGAGTGCGGTCTTGGATGGTCCACTATCAAAACAAGATGATATATTGAGTGGATGTCTGCAGAGATCTCTCTTTTGTTTGGTACTCTTTAGTATTTTCATTCTTGGACTGCAGGATGGAAGACAATATACATGAAAATCTGCAGACCTCTGAAAATTATGAGGCACTGCATGTGTTGTGAAGAACAGGAAATGTTGGATGCACTTCAGTGGGGCCAAGTGCAAAGCAACAAATTCAGGCTGGACTGATGAAGTAAGCAAATCCATGATGGGGAGCAACTAAAAAGACAGAAAAAGGGACCTAGGCATTACAGCTTCTCACTAGCTAACCCCTAATCAACAGTGTATGGTTTTTCCAAGACAGTCATGATGTTTCATAAAAAGCAAACAGTTGGAACATATAAACAGGTATAGCCTGTGAGATACATGAAGCAATTGTCTGATTACTCTGAGAATTAGTAAAAGGTCTTTTGAAGTTTTGAACACTGTTCTTCAAGGAAGATGTGAACCAAGTGCAGAGAACTCAGAGGATGGCAGTGAAAAAAAGTCATGTGTAGAAAACATGAGAAAACTTAGAAGAAATTGGAGGCAGTGTGTCTGAAAGCAAATAAGACTCTGCAAGTACATAAAGGTGGACTGGACTGTATGTGTACTGGACAGGACAAGACAGATCTCAGGTCAAATTTTGCAACAATAATGAAGTAATATACCTGCTGGGAATGCCACATTTCCCTGCACTGTGGGTGAAGGTGGATTAGATAAACTTTTTGAAGCTCTTGTTTTTGATGATTTGCTATATCCCCATGCTAATTTCCACTAGTACTGGGTAGTTAGGTGCACTTTTTGAACAGGTGACTATTTATTTGAAGAGAGTAATCATAAGGATAGTGGACAAGCAAGTCACACTAACTTGCTATGTTTTAATTTGTTTCTCATCAGGTCAAACTGGGAGGAGAAGCCCCAAACTCCAGTGTAATCCACATAGCCAAGGGCAGCGATGGCAGCAGTAGCAGCTGGAAGAGTGTTGGTGGCAAGTGTGGAACCAAGTGCCACCTTCTGGATTTTGCCAACTCCGAGCGGCCACTGGTGGTCAACTTTGGTTCAGCTACCTGACCACCATTCACAAGCCAGCTGCCAGCCTTCAGCAAGCTGGTTGAGGAGTTCTCTGGTGTGGCTGACTTCCTGTTGGTCTACATCGATGAGGCTCATCCATCAGATGGCTGGGCTGCCCCTGGAATCTCTCCCTCTTCATTTGAAGTTAAGAAACACAGGAACCAGGAAGACCGATGTGCAGCTGCTCACCAGCTCCTAGAGCGCTTTTCCTTGCCACCTCAGTGCCAAGTGGTGGCTGACTGCATGGACAACAATGCCAACGTGGCCTACGGGGTTTCATTTGAGCGAGTATGCATTGTGCAGAGACAAAAAATTGCCTACCTGGGAGGCAAAGGCCCCTTTTCCTACAGTCTGCAGGAAGTTCGGCTTTGGCTGGAACAAAACTTTAGCAAAAGATGAAATCCATTCTTTACAGAAACTATGCCAACAGATGTGTCCCTTTAAGGTGATATAAAAGGGAAGAAAAGAAAACATGCTGGTTTGAATAAGGCCTTTCAGATAGATGATTGCAAGAGAACACATTTGATAACAAGGTCAAATAAACATTAACTAGGAAGAGAAAATAAAACAGAAAACTAACTCTGCAGAAACATTGTATGAAAAAAATCTTGCTCCTGCACTCGCTTCAGGACTGAAGAGGTGAAGAGGCTTCTGCAGAAAGGTGCTGCTGGTGAGCAGGAAAAGTGGTGAGATAAGACTGTCTCCCAGCATCCCATCTCATGAAATGTTGGCCCTGGTGTGAGCCAGAAGTGTTGCTGCTTGGAAGGCAATCCATGGAAAGGCAATGCAGTGCATTTAATGAGAAATGCTTCTTTCACCTCCTGTGGCCAATGCAAGCAAGCTGGGAGAAGTCAGGGGGTTGCAATTGCTTTGCATAGAAATGCAGTGGAATGTGGCAATTGTCCTCTCTCTAGAGATGTTATTGTTCAGAGGCTACAGAAACCACCATGCAATGTATCATGCAGGCAGACTGGCTGCTCAGATCAAGATGAAACATTGTATTCTGCTATTTGTACTCTTTATGGACACTTCTACACAATTTATTAACTACATAATTCTATGTTTGTATCCAGTACGCAGAACTGTACCTGCTGAGAAAGATGTTAAAATCTATGGAGTTGGACCCGAAAGACAAAGGTGATCAAATAAGACCATTACAATTTGAAAACTAAGAAACCTGGACTATTTTAACAAAACAGCGAGAACCATCTTGAGTGTGCCTCACAAGACAAAGCTCAGCTGATGCCAACCAACCCTTGGTTCTCAGAGCTGACAACACACATTTGTCAATATTCTCCGTCTCTTTACCCTCTCAATCTCTTTTTGTCTAGCAATAGGCTTAAGGGTAAAATCATTCTGAGCTTTTTTAAAAATAACTTATTTCTCTCTTTTATTTTTATTTGAGAAAATGACCTTACAGATGTATTTTGGGGATGGGGGAACTTATACACAACTTTACCTCATTGAAATGGAAACCTATCCTGTCATTTATCCTGTTAAATGTAGTCATGCTGATTTTTGTTTGGATACTTGCAACTAGTTGATATCTAGGTTAAGCACGTTTACAATGAGCTAACCCATTAGAGCTGATAAGCGAAAACCCATAAGGAGATGGATTATCCAAGTTTTCTCTCAACTTTGTCAGAAACATGAAACAGATAAACAGGCTAAATGGCAAAACAATCAAATTAGTTATTTTAATTTCCCATCCTGACAGTTGTCAGGAATATGATATATTAATATTAGCGCAGGAAAGAACAGAAAATACATACATAAATATTTTCATTTTCACAATGTCCTTTTAATATTGTGTATTTCTTCTTGCTTGGCTGTTGGTCAACTTAGCCAATGCATGAGGCATTTGGAAATGTGTTTTCAAGCACAGATCTGAAACAATGACAGTAACATGAGTGATTTCTCCCATATTCAGATTCAGGCTTCCCTTCCTTCTCACATGTTTGTGCACACACTGTTAAACATATATATACACACACAGTTACACAGTTTTGTAGTCTATCAGAGAAGGGTGTAAAGAATGGTCTTCAGACCTTCTGTGAGCCCTACTTCTCAGAAGGCATAAGTCTGTCTGTGTGTGTGTATATATGTATGTATGCATTTATGTATGCATATATATGTATATCATATATTTTTATGTACGTATATACATATGCTTGCACACGTAAGTGGTGTCTAAGTCCAATATTAATAATTATTCTGTCCTCCCATTCATTAATATTAGTGTAACTCCTTGCTCAGCATGGAAGATTGTTAAACATTTTCATGAGCAACTGGGATATATAATGGAAATTTTTAAACCTAATACCACAGAAACAGTAACATAGCCAAACTATGTGTTTTTTTTAATCCAGTGTCCTACCTCTGACTGTATCAGATGCTTCAGGGGAAGGTGCAATAATTTCTTCTGGAATTCTCATTCACTTCAGCCCTTATTATTTTTGTCTTGTCTAATGTGATTGTTGGTGTCTCATCAACCCTATGAGAGGCTGATCCTGAGTTTTGAGATCTAAATATTTATTGAGGTGAGGAATACTAAAGTAAAAAAGTGTAATGTTTAAGAACAAAAAAACCCAAATAAAGCCAATTTTTTTTTTCTTATTTAATTTGGCTGCTTTTCAATGTCAGTGATTATATACTCTGTATAGAAATTTACATACCTTTTGTTTGTTTCTTAAGCCAAACTATAATCACATTCTTATACAGGTCCATATTCTTTGTCTTTCTCTGAATATCTTCTTGTTTTGCTATACTGTCCTTTCACTCCGGTGCGTAAAGCTGTAGATGTTACTCGTCCAAGTGAAAATATGTATTGGTATACGCAGCACAACATATTTTCCTTATTATTTCCTGTTCTTCAATCATCTGAAACTTTATTAATCCGTATCAACTTCATAGCCTTTGTAAAACTTAAACCAGTAGTCTTTCTCTCTTCTTTTCCCCATCATACAGTTGAAGTCTGAACTGTTTATCCAGGAAATGCTAGAAAATGTTTAGCACAGCTGTTGAAACATACCTTTAGCTTGGAGAAGAGAGTCTGAGCTAGTAATGCAGTTAGTTAGTACCCTTTTGCAAGCCTAAAGTTACAGTTATTTTTCTATGTCTATTTTCTCCTTCCTTTTGAATTTCCATTATTTTGTCTTGTTATTCATAGATGCCTATTCATCACACAGTATACAGGAATTATAAAATTGGTTCCTGTAAATGGGAAATCCAGAAGGATTTTCCACAAGAAAAAATACACAATAACTTCATTTCTTTCTTGGCAACATGAATGCACTACCCTGCCCAAAACTTAAAGATAGTTCAACCCCACTGGTTATCAAGACAGAATACATTTTGCAAATCCTTTAATTTCCCCAGAAAATGTGTGGTCAGAAAGCAAGGGAAGTATTTCAAAGAGAAATGGGCTTAGAGGAAAAAAATATCTTTTGTAAGTTCCTGATAGAAATACAAGCTCCTAAATTTTTTGTGGACAAGTTTAAAACATTTTATAGAAACAGTTTTAAATTAAACTGCATGCATTGTCCTCAGTTAGTGATAGAAGTGGCTGTATATCAGGTAGATACCCTAAATTATTGTAACAGTGGGTTTTATTTGGTCCAGATAGAAATTTTGCTAACTTGCTAGCATCGTTCTTCACAATTGGTCTAATCTGCTGTGAGGCTGGATTTGCTTTTGTCTCTTATTGTCACTGTTTGAGGGCACTAAACCATATTACTTGAGGTGCTTCAGTGTGACACACATATTGAGCACTAGCTCATAAAATATGTGCCTAAAAGTATTCTGGAAGGCTACTGTATATGATAGAGACCCCAATACTATGTCTCAACATTAATATGGGAAACTTCCAGTACTTTTTCGTGTTGAGCAAGGTAAAAAGCTATTCTGGGCTGTCATTCTACATTGTTCTGTGCTTAGCATCATTATTTAGCACTGTATAAAATGAATATAAAAAAATTGTACAGATGAAAACGATAGCATTTTGCTCTTGCTTGTGTAGACAATGACATAAATTTAAGGCAGCAGGAAACATGCCCTATTGAAAAGAAAGAAATATTACAAAATATATTGTTAAAACAACTGTCTGAACATTTTGAAAAACATAATGCAATCATTTTTACGAAGGTGATCTTGATGGGGAAACTCATGAAGCTTCTCAAAAAGGTATCAGTACGACACGTTCAGGTGTGTGAAGGGAGGTTATGTTTCTGTATGCGTGAAAGTGGCTTTTCTGTGATGCAGAGTGTAGGTTTCAGAGTTTTTAAGACTTTCATTCAGTACTATAACCAAAGCAATAAGAGGTATCAGGTAGGGAATATTGGCCAGTTTTGTTCAACTCTACACCATGTCTCTGCTGAATCCATATTCAGTGACCTTTGGGCCCAATTTGGAGACTTCAGATGAGAAAGACTGGGGTGAGACAATGAAGGCTTGTGTGCTTATGAAGATCGCTAACGAAAGAGTAACTCAGTTGGCGTTCAGATGCCCTCACACTGGCATTCCTCTGTGCACCTTAGTGTTTCCATATTTGAAAGAGGATTTTCTTTGGGGCCATTGGTAAGATCGCTGGGGTGTAGATACCTGTGTGTACTGACTATGTGTGTGTCATTGTTTAAATGTCAAAAATACACTTTGTAGGAGAGCCAGCAAAATTTTGTTACAATATGGTGCTCCATGAAATGTGCTTTCTAGATTTGTTTTTTCTTGTATTATAATAAACAACAAAGGAAAATATACCTCTTTTGTGTCTTCTTATTCTAATATTGGTTATTAATATGCAGTGGAATCTTGTCATTAGACCAAAGAAACTTAAAATCATATTTAATACAATAGCCTACACCACCTTGACTAGATCTGAAGCAATACGAGCAAACCACTTTACAAATGGGGGACCAAGTTAATATCTGACTACTCAACTTTTAAGAAATATAAGGGGGAGAGAAATTAATAGTTACAAGGGGTGCAGCTGGGTCTGCACAGAACTGCACTGTTCAAAAAAAAGTATGTGCTTGAAGAAAGCATGCCGAGCTGTACGTAGCACATGAAACCTGGACAAATTGGTGGTGAATGCATGTCAATACATGCAGCTCCCATTTCAATGAATGAATTCCAATGAATATGCAAAAGGTAAAAGGTAAAAAATAAAATTAAAAGCACAACTGAATAGCTGTTACAGGAAAAAAAAATCAAATGGAAGAATGTCCAGTAACTTCCTAAACAAACTCACTTTGTGATTTAGGAAATTTCCTACTCTATGTCATCTTTCATTACAATAAGTTTTGTAGGTCCTTACATCTGAAAACTGCTTGTGAATATACGTAAGAAAGAATAAAATCACCCAAAGGAAAAGGTTACATTTCAGCGTCCCAAGCAGAAATGTTCATTACAGTAGGCTAGTCAGGCCCTTGGAACAATCAAACAAATAACTCTCTCTAGATTATCCAGTTCACAATTACAAAAATAACACCCAAAAGAACTGAAAAGCAACTTTTGAGTTGTGTGAATATTCCTGTAATCCGGCTGTTAGTGATTATGACCTTTATATCAATTGTTATAAGGAGCTACTCAATATTCTGGAAGAAATAAAAATACCTTTCAGGACTTGCTTCTTATTTCACAGACATGTAAATCAGGTGAAGGCAGATGTGGTGAAATAACAGTTTCATTTTTGCTATAAAAAATTAGACTCTGACTACTCACAAATATTTATTGGTAAGAGTAATTTTTTTCTGGAATGGATAGTGTCTGTGGTAAAATAAAAAAAATATAGAAAATGGGTAATTTATAGAGCAGTATCTCAAGAGGATTGACTACTGCTTGAGATCTTAATTTCTGGCAACAAGAGAATTGCTGAGGCACAATAAACTTCAAACAAGGGACCTAAATGTTGGTTAAAGACTTTGATCATTGGCAAATCAACTTCAGCTAGAGCTTGATGCATTCTTTTTACTCACTGTATGTACCTATGTGCTTCTAATGTTCTTGTTCATGTATCCACTAGTTTAAATGTGTCTTACAGAGCTAATGTGAAGTGGAAAAACTTTGAGTAAGCATCCTGTTCAAATCCTTAAGGCCTTGAAGATCTGTGATCCTCACTATGCCACTTGACTAGAGAAGAAACATCCATTTTAGGTCATAGAGATGAAACATGGATACCTCAAGTGTCAGTTCTCTAAGATAGTGCCTATTGTATAAAATTAAAGAAGTAGCAATCAGAAAAAAAGTACTCTTTGTAAATCAGTGTTCCCATATTTTCATATGGGTATTTGTGTTACCCTTACAAAAGCTACTGTGACTTAGCTATTGGTTAGGTGTTCGGTAATAGGAGGGGAGGTTTTCTCCAAATCCATATCTTCTTTAGGAATTAATTAGCCTTTGATGTCCTTTTGATCCCCATGACCATAGAATCTTAGAGTCATAGAATGGTTTGGGTTGGAAGGGACCTTGAAGATTGTCTAGTTCCAACTGTCCTGCCATGGGTAGGGACACCTTTTGCTAGACCAGGTTGCTCAGCCTAGCCTTGAACACCTCTAGGAATAGGGCATCCACAAATTCTCTGAGCAACCTCCCTCGACCTGCTGCCCACGCTTCTCTTGATGCAGCCCAGGACACGGTTAGCTTTCTGGGCTGCAGGCACGCTTTGCCAGCTCATGTTAAGCTTCTCATCATAGAATCATAGAATTGATGTTGATGTTAAGCTTCTCATCAACCAACACCCCCAGGTTCTTCTCCTTAGGGCTGCTCTCAATCCGTTCTCCTCACAGCCTGTATTTGTGCTTAGGATTGCCCCAGCCCATGTGCAGTACCTTGCACTTGGCCTTGTTGAACTTGATGAGGTTGGCATGGGCCTACCTCTCCAGCCTGTCGAGGTCCCTCTGAATGGCATCCTTTCCCTCCAGCATGTCAGCTGCACCAGGCAGCTTGGTGTCATTGGCAGACTTGCTGAGAGTGTACTCAATCCCACTGTCTGTGCCTCCAACAAAGATGTTAAACAACACTGGTCCCAATACTGACCCCTGTGGAGTGCCACTCGTCCCCGGTCCCCACTTGTCCCCATTGAGCTGTTGACTACAACTCTCTGAGTGTTCCTTATTCACCGCATGGTGCTTCTGTCAAGATCCATGTCTCACCAGTTTAGAGCGGGGGATGCTGTCATGTGGGATAGTGTCGAAGGCTTTGCACAAGTCCAGGTAAATGGTGTCAGTTGCTCTTTCCTTATCCATCAACAGTGATCACACACTGTGGTCACAGTGACCCTGCTGTAGAAGGCCACAGTGAAGCCATGTTGGCTGTCACCAATGATCTGCATGCAGGTTTGTTCACAAACATCATTTTCCACATGCCAGGCTGCAGAGCTAAACACTGACTTTCTGGGCAGATTATAACAACACAAACAAGTATTTAGGTTCCTGCAGACTGGAATGGAGCAGACAGACAGATTTTAATCTCAGCTCTGATTACCAGAGTTTGTATCTCCCCATGTCAGAAATTTGTAAAAGCTCATAAAGCCAACACTCCAGCCTCACACAGGGTGAAGGTCTGAGCACTGGGAATGATATACACTAGTCCTGGACAGATGTCTTATGAGGCAAATCTTTCTGAGGTTTGCTCAGAGACTCACAGGAAATTAGACCAATCCTTCCAAACCAGAAATTGGTGGACTATGCTGTAAATGAAAAGCACTTGCTTCATGAGAAAAGGAAGCCTTGTAGCTGATGCTGCTATAGAAGGAGCAGCATATTTTTACCAGCTGCACAAGTTCTCTCTGAATGATCCTTGCAAAGCTTTACAGACGGACTGAATAGCACTGCAGGGTGTTTAGGATTTCATAGTGCTAAAACTGTCCACACAAATTTACCTAAATACTGAACACACCTAATGAAAAATAGCACAGCTTTGCCTGTTGTGCTTCCAGAGCACCTCACACTACTTGAAAAGCAGAAATACATCTCTACAATAGACTAACCTGACAACAGCAAGGCTGGATGCCTTGACTGAAAGTGCATATAAACATTATAGCTATTCTTTCAGGATATTTCTCATGCCTGTTGCCAGTACCTGTGTGGTGTGAGATAATAGGTATGAAAATCTCCATGAGGCTTCTATTTGTATTTACTTAGATCATCAAACTGTACCTTCAATGGGACTTTCAGTATCTGAAATGGAATTTTATACGACAAAAGATGTTTTTTTCAGGTTTCAGAAAGTGTGTAGCTGTGACGAAGTCAGGAGATACTCCTTGCAGTTTCTGATGGCTATTTTGAGTTGTTTCTGTGAGTTGTAGAGGGAAGCAGAAAAAAACAGTCATTCTAAGCCCTGTATCATGATCCGTGTCAACATGAGGCAAAAGGAAGTTTTTCAGGGCACACACCAGTCCTTTGTGACTCCTAAAGCCTCCCTTTCTCTCATTACCCCTGTTCTGGAAGTGGATCACCACTCCTTGAGAAGAGGCATTCTGGAGTGGCCCTGCAGTGCTATGAGATCTTTTTCCTTTAAAGGACAGAATTTCCTCTGAACCTTAGTTCAGAGCAACAACAGAAAAAAAAAAAACAAAAACTAAACAAACCAGAAATGATCATGAGAACTAGGTAAATTTCCATTCCCAAACTGGCTGCGGAGGAGGATGATTTTCCTGTTACATTTATGCTGTTTTAATCAATTTCATGTTTTCTTCTGCTACAGAAGTGAATGGGCTGCTTCAGTGTTTTAAACATTTACAGTGCCAGAGCAGCCTAGGATAGTTGAATCATTTCAGCTTTTTCCCCCGCTTTGTTTGAGGCCAGGTAAATAGATACAATAAGTCATTACTGAGATCATTACAGTCTGAATCATTACCCAGAATACCATCTGCTGGTATTTTTTCAAGTTTCCTTCTATTAAAAAGCTATTAGATTACATCTGATATTCATTTATGGAAAGCAGATAAATCAGTTCAATTGACAGATAAATAGGAACCTAAGTAACTATCTTTTAAGTGTGTCTACTACCATATGTTGTAACTCATTATATATTTAATCATTGATAATACTTTAATTAAATATATCTTAAATCTGTTTTTTGTGTCAATAGAAGAAAAAACCAGATTGCATCACTTGATAGGGCTTTGAGTTTACTGTAGACTTATTTTTTCATTGACACGTAATAAAGAATTCAATTTAAGAAATATATAGATGTTATTAAAATACAGCATGCATGCAGGTTTACTTCTGATACCTAGAGGACAAGAACTGTTGTGTAAAGTTGGTGATACTTGAATTTGAAAGTCAAATTAAGAAGTAATAGTAGTATCTTTATCTTGATTAATAAATAGGACTTTCACATACTGTTTGAAACTTTTCTGTGTGCATTTGTTGGAATAACAACTTTGAATATAGTGGGCAACTAAAATATAGGATATACCTGTTTAAGTGTGTATGTATGCTTAGACTGCATAATTTTCAGTTTTAACAGAATAAAAAAAAACAATGCTAAATTTCAAACTTAAAGACTGCTTTACATCACACTTTTTTGATTTTCCATATCTTAGTATGTTAAAAAATACTATGGAGTGTCCTGAGGATAACTTTACTGGAAATTCAATCACAGTTCACACAAGATCATACCACTCAGTTTGCTTTCTCAGTCCTGGCAGCCTGAATCAGAGATGCTCATGAGTCACCACAGAATACAACAATCAGTGTCTCCTTCAGGGCAGTATGCAAATTTACAAATGAGCACATCATGTGATTAACATTTCTTAAGGATTTATGAACTTAAAAAATTAAATGTGGTTAACCTCAGTACAACTGATATAACAGAACTTCACAGTTCATACTTTCCATTATTCATCACACTCTTTTGAAATATAATCTTCTGTGATTTTTTTTTTTTCAGAAACATTCCAGGCATGAACTCATCCCAAAGTTATTGGTTTTTGTTATTGCTTTTTTTTTTTTTGTGGAAAATGTCAAGACATTTTACATCGCTGTTTCAGAATGTGGTAAAGAATAGAGATACATCCACGCAGAAAGACACAGAGACACGCATATTTTTCCCATGGAAAAAAACCAAAAACCACACAGCCACACTTAAACAAAAGGAGATGACCATACCAAACACGAAAGACATTTTTCACCTGATATGTTATACATAAAAACCCTTAGATAGGAATATTCAGGAAAAATAATACTCATATAAGCTGTTGAAAACTTGCAGATGAGCATTTTTCAGAGGAAGACAACCACATAATGCAAACTGTGATAGTACTTGCCACAGGCTAGGACTTTATCTGTTTTCTAATCATAAAGATGAAGGCCTGGATGAACATGGAGGATGACTTTTTAAAGCAAGTTTTCCAAAAGAAGACAAGGCATGTCAAAAGAATACTACTGGAAAATACGTGCCATCCAGCATGTCTCTATTTTCAGAAGATTTTTCTTTCCATGGATAAAATCAGCCCCTTGGCCAGCCAAACTCTTATGACCATCCAGCTATTTCTGTGGAGCCTTGCTGAAACTAACTTTTTCCCCTTTATTCTGTGGCCTCCCCACACCTCTAAATAGGATTTTCTAAAAAAATCACCTTCTATCATGACCCTGTGGACTTCCTTTCCCATCCACCTTATTCTGCATGGCTGTCTTACAGGTAATCTGTTTAGTGTGAAAGCCTATGCATGTGTTTCTGGGGACATGCCAACACATCCAGTGTACACAGGGTCTGCATATTCTGAAGAGCATGTTCTGGCTGTGCCTGCAGTTGTTCTTGTTGGGGCATGTGCAGAAAGTAGATACATATGGTTTGTTCTGTCCAGAATGCCACATGTAATTATTTCTTGATGAAATATGTGAATGGTTTGTTTCATTTTCTTTTTTCCACATCAGTGTCAAAAAGTCATGTCCTAGATGTTCCTCTGCTGCCATTGGCCATAACAAACTAAGTATTAATAAGGCATGCCATGAATACAGATCAAAGATCCAAAGACACCAAAGAATAAACAAATTTCTTAGTCCACATAAAATCTTCTCACTCATCCAGTGGATCAGATAGGAAGAAAGACAGGGCTCGAACACCAGGAGTTTCCATGGTTGTTGTGCAATGGGTACAGATGCCCTCTCAGGATCACCCCACTCTCCACACTCCACATTCCTGCACATGTATATGAGAACATGAGCTACCCAGCTCATCTGTTTTCATCTATTGATATTTCTTATGCATTAGAAATTTACAACTCATGTAACTTAAGAAAACACAATGTCAGAGAAATGGAAATGTTGCCAGAATATGAAGGAACAAGCAAAAGAAAAGAAAAATCCCACAACTGAGGGTCTCCTTGAAGGAACTGAGAAGGATTCAAGTTAGGAATCCATGAGCACTGTCTGAAGTGGTGTGCAGTAGCCCCATGGCCTAACAAGGTTGTTACCGAATGTGATGTGACCCACTTAGTGGATGAGGGAAAGGCTGTGGATGTTGTCTACCTAGATTTTCATAAAGCCTTTGACACTTTCCCACAGCATTCTCCTGGAAAAACTGGCTGCTCATGGCTTGGATGGGTGTACACTTTGCTGGGTACAAAACTGGCTGGATGGCTGGGCCCAGAGAGATGTGGTAAATGGAGTTAAATCCAGTTGGCAACTGGTCACAAGTCATGTTTCCCAGGGCTCAGTATTGGGGCCAGTTCTGTTTAGTATCTTTATCAGTGATCTGGAAGAGGGGATCAGGTGCACCCTCAGTAAGTTTGCAGATGACACCAAGTTGGGTGGGAGTGTTGATCTGCTGGAGGGTAGGAAGGCTCTAGAGATGAATCTGGACAGGCTGGATTGATGGGCTGAGGCAAATTGTGTGAGGTTCAACAAGGCTGAGTGCTGGGTCCTGCACTTGAGTCACAATAATCCCATGTGATGCTACAGGCTTGGGAAAGAGTGGCTGGAAAGCTGCTCCATGGAGAAGGGCTTGGGGATGCTGGTTGACAGATGGCTGAATGTGAGCCAGCTGTGTGCCCAGGTGGCCAAGAAGGCCAATAGCATCCTGGCTTGTATCAGAAATAAATAGTGTAGCCAGCAAGACTGGGGAGGGGATTGTTCCCCTGCACTTAGCACCAGTGAGGCTGTGCCTGGGATGCTCTGTTCCGTTTTGGGCCCCTCACTACAAGAAAGGTATTGGGGTGCTGGAGTGTGTTCAAAGAGGAACAACAAAACTGTTGAAGGGTCTAGAGCACATGTCTTATGAGGAGTGGCTGAGGAGGCTGAGGGGAGACCTTATCGCTCTCTACAACTGGCTGAAAGGAGGTTGTAGTGAGGTGGGTGTCAGTCTCTTTTCCCAAGTAACAAGTGATGAGACAAGAATTGTGCCAGGGGTGGTTTAGATTGGATATAGGAAAAATTATTCACTGAAAGAATTATCAAGCCATGGAACAGGTTGCCCAGGAAAGTGGTTTATTCACCATCCCTGGAGGTATTTAAGAGTTGTAGATCTGGCACTTAAGAACATGGTTTAGTGGTGGTCTTGGCAGTGTTAGGTTAATTGTTGGACTCAATGATCTTAACGTTCTTATCCAATGTAAATGATTCTATGATTCTATGATTCCGTGATTCTTGATGTACTCATTTCTAAGGTTATAAATAAAGCCAGATAAGTAATGCATAACTGAAGACTGGCCCACTTCTACATGCTTAATTATCCAAAGTGACAAACTTTCATGCTATTATGAAAAAGTAAGTACTGGACTAATATTTAGAAAAAAAAGGTAAGAAAAAAGCAGAAACCAGATGCACTTTATCTGCAGTACTCATCACAGTGTCAAAGCCTAACTTGCCTTGTTCTTCCCTACAGCCCCTTGAAGCTTGTGTTGATCTGCAGTTTAGGAGGGGAGTGAGCATCAGAGAAGATCAAAAAAGAAAGGCAACCTTGGAATCGGCAGTGGGACAGTAGAATAACTACCAAATTAGCCCTTTCTTCACTTCAAATAATTGGATGTCTTATTCCTGCAGACTTATGTATGGGTAGTGTATTGAGTCTTTGGAGTATCTCCTTTAAAAAAAAAATATTGCCTTTAATTAATCTCTTGGGCAGCTCTCCAAGCTTTCTTCAAAAGATCAGATCTTTGCATGCGTGCTCACACACACAAAACAATATCTGAACTTGCCCTAGGTAGGATAACAATTACAAGACATATTAGACTTCATATGTCTTTAGGCTCTTATCTCACATGGAAAAACAGGTTTGGGAAAAACATCTAAAGAACGGTTTTGACTGTTTCTATAATACATTCAAAGGATTTTGTTTAGCTTTTTCTGAATCATTGGTTGGTATCAGTGAGAGGACAGGAACACTCAGCTGATCACTGTTTGCTTCTTGTCCATGGTGTTCCAACACTTCTGCAGGTACAGATGGAAAAAAACCCCAGTCCTTCTAGATGTCCTACTGCAAACTGGCACAGGATTGTCCCCTATTATCTAGGGCTTTCTCCACTCCAATTTTAAGTGATAAGACACCTAACTACTTTCCATTACTATTTACAAGTTCAGTTACCTTCACATGAAGCTTTCTGTTTTTTTCTAACTGGCAGGATAAAGCTTTATTTCCCTTTTCTGAATTTTCTGAGACACCCGATCTCCCTTGTTATTAACTGAAAATCACAAAAACAAACCACATGCATTTATCCAGGCTGTCATCCAACCCAATTCTCCCAAGTTTCCTGTTTCTCAGCCCTTTGCTTTAAATCTTAGACCACACTGCCTAGTCCAAAATCTATTTAAAAAATCACTTATTTGTAAATAAGTTTTAGAGTAGTTGTAGGATTTTGAAAATCCCAGGTATGAAAATGAACAGCCAACATTCTGTCTTGGTCTTTTGTAAATTCAGAAGCCACTTGCAACTACAATCCAGGTTTTGCTCATCCAGATTTTGCTTGGGATACACACAAGCAGGAGCTTTGTGCTATCCTATCCTCTGTTTAAAGTAAGAAAAACCAAGATGTGTTAAAATCGTCACTGTAGGTTTTTGGAGGAAACTGATATTTCTGACAGAATATTGTCCAAAAAACTGTCACTGAATGTCTTGTTATGGTCTGGAAATTACTTGTAGGATGTTGGTTGATACTGATAACGTTTACAATATGAATTATGTATTTCTGACATATTTCCGTAAAAGATGAGAATCTTTCCTTTCCACTACTGCTTTAATATTATTCAGGGAAGCAAGAAAAACATATCTGTCCCTTTCTATGACTTTGTTATTTAAAGATAAACCTTTATTTCTTGCAACACTAGATAATTTCTGATTCAGTACTAATTCTTCCAGGTCTGCTATTATTCCTGGACAATTCATTATGCATTTATGTCATTAGGGATCTCTACCTTTCATGCAACAGGCGTGGGTAGGCCTTGTTCTTTAAACAGCATTCAGTTGTGTGGGCATTTTTCTAGAAGGGTTTGGTTTTTTTTTTTTCCAAAAAACTGGGCAGCTTCAGGAGGCCATATGATCTGTGGCCCAGCAGTTAGAGCAGTAGAGATTGCAGTAGAGATCCTCTAACACAAGTCTGGAGGCTGCTGCCAGGCAGGCCTGGATGACCCTGGGCACTACAGAATTTCTGTTAAGCTTGCACAAGAGTAGTTGTATTTCCCCACTCTCTTTCAAAATTTTAGTTTGTGCAAGTCCCTTTTTCTTCCTTGTATTTGACCAGCTCTCAGCAGGCAGGGGATTCAGTCCCGCTCGATAAAAATTCATTCCTTTCACTCTGGGCTTTCACGTGAAGCTTGGGCATGGGCCAGTGCTCTCTGCTCTTCTGTAGCAGGTGGTTAGAAGACAACTGCTGATAAGCTGATTCTCCGTGCTGGTTTCATCATGCTGTGTTCAGTGCTGCCTGGGTGTCACGCTCGCTGCCGAGCTGTATGTGGAGGAAAGGTCAGAGTAAGTGCAATTGGCATAACCCTGACCCAAACCTGGGTAAATAGTGCATCAAAAAGCATTGCCAACCTAGGGAAGACCTACCAAGTATGTAATCCGTGGCATAAAACCAAACAGTACTACCAGGACCTGTGATCACATATACTGACCAAAGTATTGCTGTTTGTCTTGTGGGCCCTCTGTTTCTAAGGACTGCAGATTTTGTTATTTTTAACTGACTCTTGTGAAACTGCCTGACAACGCTGCTTTTTTTCTTTTTTCTTTTTTAAATTGGGCACAACACATTCAAATGGTACATTCCTTTACTCATCCTCAAACACACATACACGCCCATACACCAAAAGACATTTCATGCTCTTCATATGTTAAGGGGATGATTTTCTAAAGAGTTCTGCTCCCATACAGGTGACTTCATAGATGACCAGATTCTCAGAAGGGCCTGACCCGAAAGTTTTATGAACTTGAAGTAAACAAGACTGAGATTCTGCCATTGAGTTTTAGGGGCTTTCTGAGTACGCAAAATTTGAGAGCTTTGCTTATTGCACCATCAAACAGACACTAAGCCACAATCAAAAATATTTGAAAATCATATAAGAAGAACCTGGGTTTCAGGTGACAGGCACTAAAGAAAACTCCTTAGACTTATTCTTGTCTTCCTTAATATGGGATAATGTTGCTTGCTGGTCTTTGACTGGTGGCAGGCTTTGGACCTGTCCCTTTTCTGGTTTATGCATTGCGAGGCGTATCTTGAGTTTCTCCTAACCTGCAGCCCACAGTACGTGAAAATCTCATCAGACATGTTAAATCATTGCCTTCCCATGGGGTTGTTATGCAGTGAATTCCCTGCCTTTGAGCTCTCACTATGACAATTGAATGCCTTGCTCAGGGCAGAAAAGTTTGTGGGTTTTTTGTTTGGTATTTTTGTTTTGGTTTTGTGTTGGTTTGTTTTTGTTTTTTACTGAAGAGATAAGGTGAAACTTACACCTAGAAAACAAAAAGTACTTGCTTGTATTACCCAGGACCTGATCTGACTATCTTCTGCTGGTTTTGGTACGTAAAAAGACATGTGTATGCATTACTTTGAACAAATGAGACATCTCCAGGTATTAGTGCTGTAGTGTTATTTTGGTTAGACTGGGCAGAACTGTGCAGTTCACTGTAGAGGGACACATGCTTCTTGTGTCTAGCCAGCTTTGTATTCAAGCAGAAAAAAGAACTGATCATTAAATATTGCTAGTGGCTGGGCCAACTATGATTTTTCAAGGCGGAAAAATTTTTTTGAAAGAATGTGAATTTGAACAGCAAAATAACAACAACATTAGCAAAGTTGAAAATGGAAGACACTAAGATATCTTTGTAAATTAAAACCCTAAAAATCTACAAATCTACCCTTGTCTGCTTGGTACTCAGTGAAGATGGAAATAACATGCTCAGTTCATCCAGAGCTCAGTTTTTTTCTTGTTTAATAATAGCCTTATTTGAAGGGAAATTCTCCTGTCTTCCTTAATTTATCAAATAATTGCTCATTGATAAATTAAACCTCAGGCAGGTGTAAATTTACACTGCCCCTGACACAGCAGGTATAAAAGGACTCTGATTGCCATGGTAGTGCTTTCAGTGCAGTGTAGCTGAGGGCTTGACTGTGGAGCTCCCTCTGCAGAGGCATTCAAGATGATATTTTATTTTTTAATATCATCTTACATACAGACTCTGGACCCAGTGCAAGGTATGTGTTCTTTGCAAAGGCTTGGCCTATCCTTTAGGGGAAGGGGGCAGTAGTCACTATCTTTCAGGCTTATGGTTTCTTCCAAAATCTGAAAGAGCATATTGCTTTTCCCAGATCAATTCCACCCATGCCAGTGGTGGCTGGGACCAAGAAACTTAAAGAAGGTAGGAGCTTTTGCCTTTCTTTGTATGCATGTCTCCTAGCAAATTTAGCTTCTGTCTCAAGTATGGTGGTACTTTCAGTGTTGATGATCCCTTATGCACTGTGAAAGGAGTTAAAATAGTAGTCTTTAAAAGAATTTGGCGTTCAAGCACAAAGAGACTCAAATACCCCACAACAAAGATGATAGTTATCATCCCTATGCTCCCAACTGACTGCCCTCAAAATTCTTCAGCTTAAAGCTGTGATGGTCAGGGCTTGGGGTGTATCACAGGCTTCCTGGCTTTGTTCTCAAAGTTATTGCAACAATTGTGCTGTGCAGGGACACTGAGATGGTGGGAAAGAGCTCTTAGATCTGGGGTATGACTTTTTTGCAACTGGTACTTAAGTTGGGAAATTGTGTCACATGAGGAGACCCAGTAATGTGGCTACAGTTAAATGACTGCTTTACTCTAATATAATGAACTTGTAAGTAGGGCACTCTAAGGGATTGTCTGGTTGTTGGCTTTAGAGAGTTCCTGAAAGGCCTTCAAAAATCTGTGTGACTCTTGCTTTGCATGAGCTAACATTCCCAATATGGGTGCAGGGAAACCTGAACACAGAATCAATCACTGGGGACTTTGTCAAGGTTAAACAGTAAATTAGTTGCAGTGATTAATTGCACCTCATCTCATAATTCCTGAGTAATCAGAGAATCATACTGCCTTGCAAAATAATTCCCATGCCTTCCCTTTATTTGTCCATGCAATTTTCCCACAGACCTTCTTGAAAGCTCAAGGGTGAACATGCTGATTTCCAGCCTGGAGTCAGGACCTGCAAAGAGCTAGCTGTGTACTTGATTTCTGTAGTTGCTCTCAGACTGTTAGTGGTTGTTTAGCCTGGAGACCCAAATAGCTCTGGGGCAAAGTAATTGGTCTCCATGCATAGTTTGCAACTAATTGTAGTACAGAAGAAGCCTGGAACTTCAGATGTCTCTTTCCAATACTGTGATACTCAAACAGGGTGGGTTTGAGACATGGCAGCTTCTTAACCCCGAGAGTCTACATGATAAATAAGCTGTAGCAGGTTAGAATATGCAAAGAAATCTCCCACCTTCCCATTATGGCAGAGTGTTTCCACACTTGCAGAGCAGAAAATTTTTATAGTATCACACATCTGCAATAGAGGAGGGATTTTTTTCTCTGCTGTCCAAAAGCAGTAAAAACATTTTCATGTTTGTGTTCAAATTGAGGCTTTTGCCCTTTCTTTAGCTGGTTAAACTCTGTGATCTGCTTTTTGGAGATTCTCAGCATCAGTTTATTAATGTATATTTTCATGAGGAAAAAAGGCAGGAAATGCACAGCTGAGGTTGTTCATTACAGTTGTTCCACCTAATTTGGAAAGTCCTAGGGTGTGGGTTTTTCAGTATCTGAAGTCCAGCTCTGGGAGAGGACCCACCTTTAAGAGAGATGTGTTAGTTTTGTCATGTTGGCTTTGATTTGTGAGAGAAGATTCTAAATCTGGCTTAGTTTAGGGATGCTGGAATAAAAAGATACAGCAGTCTGAAACTGTGTGATATAAATACCAAAGAGAGAAGGGGTGGGGGAAAGGAAATATTTAGGATGGTAGGCAGGATAAATATAAGCAAAGGAAAATTGAGATGGAACATCATAAGAAAAATGCTGGAATTAAAGTGTGTTCAGCAGAATTGCAAGTATAATTGCATAATCCTAGGTTTTTAGGACACTCAGCACTAGATTATAAATATACTAGATGAGAAATACACCAGAAATGTAACTAAATATCTGCAGGTTCTAGCTGTAGAATCTATACAAAGAATCTGCCTAAACTTTTTCTGTGTTTTTTTCCCCTCTTTCTCCATTGCCTTTTCAAGCACTTCTCACTGCAATAGCAGGAGGGGGCTGGGGGAAAACCTGCTGAGGCAGGGCAGTGGTCTGCATAGCCTATGTGCCGGTTCTGAACGTGAGCTCAGGAGGCCAGTCCTCTTTCTTCACCAGATCACTGTGAGCACATTCCCTTGTAAATAGGTAGGATTTTCTGGAAACAAATCCTTACAAAAACCTTTCTTTAGCCCGCTCTGCTAAAACAATGTTTCCATGTAACCTTACAACTGTCTGAACCGAAGCTAGATTCTTAGATCCCCAAACCTAGCTGAACCTGAATGAAAGTGGCATCGCTTCTTTTCCCTCTGTCATGTAGGAAGAACTCCTAGGTCATTATTATTTAGTCAAAGCTAAATATCCTGTGTGGTTTTCCTTAGTGTCTACCAAACCAGATATATCTCTTATAGTGGTGGGGGGTTGGCTTTTCTGTGTTGTATCTAGTGAGAGCAATAGAACTTAAGTTCTCTCCAATAGCAGTGTGCTGTCTAATTTTTTTATTATTTCATTTGTCTTTAAGTAGTGGCTTTTAAACACAGGGAGAAGGTAAATTTGGGTCCTTTCCAGCTCTGGATTGCTAGCAGATTTGCTAGACTTGAGTAATCTTTTAAGTTATTAAACCTGGCAGGCAGGATTCAGACATTTCATATAATACTTCTATTCCCTGACACACTGACAGTTTCTAACAGCACAAGGAGCAAATCCTAGGTGGCCCAGCTTCTGGAAGCTCCAGGCTGAATTAGTTGAAAAGGACTTGAGACACATTGCCCGAATGGGAGGCTTTTTTTAGATAGCAAGTCATCCTGCAGCTTAAAACTAGATGTGTATCCAGACAAACATCCCCAAACTTGAGAGGAAATATGGATACAAGCTTTGAAACTAATATTTTTGTCTGCTGGAAAAGAACCCCCTAATTTTCTATTTATCCCATTCCTCCTTTCCCTAACAAAGCAGTATTTTTCTGATCATGTGAATTTTATTTACTGACTACCAAGTAATTACATGGTGAGTAATTGGCTTTGCAGGGCTGGAAATTGAATACTTACTGCTTAACCTGTAGGTGAGTATTTCAGCTCTGTGCTACCCCAGCAGTGAGTGCAGATTGATCTCAAATGTCTGCTGCATGCTGTATGGTGGGATACAGCCCACTGGAGTCAGGTGTGTGCATCACAAGTAACCACTAGCTCTATTGGCAGCCTTAGGAAAGGAGCAAGGACAAGACAAGTCTCAGAAAGAATGTCCTTCTAACTTTTATCATTGTCTGAATGGACTGTATCTATGGCTGTCTGGAGAACGTTGGAAGTACTTGTAGTAATCCAAATCTCAATTTGTTCATGCTTAGTACCTGCTGAGCTCTGTTATCTTTCACTGACACTAGATGAAAATCAAATATTTGATTAAGCTACAGGATTTTAAGGAACTGCCTAAATCACTGCGGCAAAAATAAATATGATTTGAAAATAAAACCTTGTAGTACAGAAACAGTCAGAAGGAATTGGTAGTACACAGCACTACTTTAGTTGAGGGAGGGGAACAATTCCTCAACTAAGTGGATCTTTTCTTTCTGACCCAACAGCAGTTGATTACTTACCCTGAACTGTTGTACTCTGCATCAGGTTCCACTAATATGCCTGTTTTTTTGCTTAAAAAGGAATGGTGAAAAAATGCAGCCCAGCTGTTACACTATAGAAACTTAAAACATGAGCAAAGCTTGTGAAAAGAAGCTGGGCACAGAGACCGCTTTTACTCATATGGATAAAGGTTTTATTTTTTTTTAAAATCCTATGGAACTTTTTCCTCCTATGGTTTTTTTAAAATTTTGCCTTGTTGCTGGGAGATTTAAAACAAACAGCTAAACAACTGAGAGTATTTAATGAACTCTGAATTGCCTTGCTATTAGCTGAGAGAATTTCTAGGTTTCCCACTTTTCCCATTGGCCTAAAATCACAAAAATAACCTCAGCTTGTTATAATCCTATTTCACAACTCATTTTTCACTGCTCAATTCCACTCTAGACTGGATTTTCTTTCTTCTTAGCTCTCATTTTTCCCCTACCACACATGTATCCACTCTTCCTCCCTCTCACAAACAAGCTTGCTCACACACCCCCACACATCCATGCTCACATACATCAGGAGTGGTTTACAGCTTAATTTGAAAGATGTTTCTTAACAACAAAAAAAAGATTTCATTGTTTCTGATGTGGAGCACAAGTAACAAAACAAAGGAAACCAGAGTGGGCAGTAAAGCCCTCGTGGTCTGCAAGCTCAGTTGTGGGAAATGTGGTGTTAATTTTTCTTATTTTAAAATCCACTAATGCCTCTCACAGAACTTGAAAGAACTTTTTGTTTACTTAAAAAATAAAAAAAAAGTCTGGTGACTTCATTATATGGGATTTATTTGGGTTCTTTCTTTTTCTTAACCAGGAAGGTTTTTAGGAAAACAGGATATTTGTCTCTAAAGAGGTTGTCTGCTACTTATTTCCCACATAAACTTCCTGCTGTTGCTACTTCAGAAACTACTGTCTAATCTTCTTGCATCCCAGGCCTTTAACTCTATCACTGTTCACCTGGACCGCAAGATCACAGGCTTTCAAAATGAGTTTGCCCTCTGATATCACCCATGTCCTGAATTTCTTTAGCATCTGCTGACTGGGACACCTGTCAAGTTTGCTCTTGCTGGATGTTACCTTTAACCCTTTTGTTCCCCTCTGTCCCTCAAACTCCCTCATGAGTTCCTCTCATGCCATTATTCATAGTAACTAAACTTGAACCGTTGCTATCTTCTGTTGTAGTTTATGGGAAGGAGCTGCTTCTTTTTGTGGATGCTGTCTTACTGCACACAGAAAACACCCACAGCCCTGCAAATCTCCCTGGAAAATTTATTTCCTTTTTTTCTTTGAGTTCATATTCACTTCTTTCATCTTCACGTTAGCACACTGGTTATGACCTTCCTTTCTTTATCATAGAATCACAGAATGGTTTGGGTTGGAGAGGACCTTAAAAATCATTGAGTTCCACCCCCCCCCGCCATGGGCAGGGACACCTTCCACTAGACCAGGTTGCTCAAGACCTCATCCAGCCTGGCCTTGAACCCCTCCAGGGATGGAGCATCCACAACCTCCCTGGGCAGCCATTGCCTCACTAACCTCAGAGTAAAAAAAATTGTTCATAAGATCTAATCTAAATCTGCCCTCTTTCAATTTAAAGACATTACCCCTTGTCCTATCACCACATGCCCTTGTAAAAAGTGCCTCTCTAGCTTTCTTGAAGACCCTTTTCAGGTACTGAAAGACTGCTGTTAGTTTAACTGTTCTCTATGGAGTGTGGTAATAACATGCCAAAAGCTTTTTTTATGTGATAAAATGCCACTTTCTTTAATCAGGGCAGATTACACAGTCAGCTGTGTATTAAAAGGTCAATGTACAAAAACCTTATAAAAGTATCGATTGGCCTGGAAACTGTAGTTATTTTTGTAATGTCCTAGTGACACAATGATTAAACTGATTAAGCCATAAATGACGAGGACGTCCACTTCAGTCAGTTCAGCTCCTGGAATAGCTCTCCAGCCCCGAGTCTCCCAGTGTTCTGGATAAATGTGCCTAGAGTTCATTGTCAAACCCCAGGTCAATGGACTGCCGAGTACTCAAACAAAGCAAAATGTTCTGACCCTGTGCAAAACCAGGCTGCGTGCCTGTGCCAGCACAGGTGAACAGGGGAATGTGGGCAGCTGGCAGACCTACAGCAGATGACATCTTAATTGGTCTGTGATGAAGGTGAGCTGTTCCTTCTCCCTGGTGACATGCTTGCCTCTCCTGCCTGGCAATTTGAATGACTGCTCTGCAATACTTACTATTATCCAGATAGTCTCAGGTCTGATATAATTTGATGTAGAAAAAGTTTCCGGCTAATTCTTGCTAGAAAATAGTCACAGTGCAACAGCTTCTAAGAGAAAACCTGAATGTGTCCAGCACTAACTACTGGGGCTACATGAATGGCTCTAACAAATGAACCGAAACCTTGAGACCATTTGGAGAGAGGAATGAGAGTGGGGGTGGTGGTGGCAGCAGCAGCCTGCTTATTAAGCATGTCACACCAGGAGCACTGCACACCAGCTTTCTGTGATCTGGGTGGAGTGCCAGGCCTCAGGGCCAAAACTTATGCCTAGCTGTTTAAGGCCCTGATTACCTGGGAGATGCTCCTTGTTTGCAGTGTTGCATACCCAGCGCTGGTGACGAGGGAGCTGAAGTGGGAATGCGTCAGGACGACGTTTGTGGCAGCACACTCCGCGTCTCAGCCTGCCTTGGCTAACTTGCTAGGTAACCTCTGAATGCAGGCTTTCTCAAGTGTTTGGGAGGAGGTGAGCTGATCTCCTTTTTTGAGCAGGGCTAGAACAGAGCAGCTCTGATCCTGAATCATTATTCTGCTGCTGATTAATTAACAAAGGGAACAGTTTATTCATTAACTGAACTTGTCTCTCTTCTCTGTATTAATTTTGGAAAAGCAATTAAGTACTGATGTTGATGAACCAAAGTGTAAATACACAAACATCTAGCCCCAAAGCCCTGTGGATTTCTCTATATAAGGAGGACATTAACCTGTAACAAACTTCTTGCAACTTTCCTGCTAGAGCTTGTAGGCATGAGGCTATGGAGAGAGAGCAGTGTGGGTGCAGTATTTTTTTTTTTAAAAAACAGAAGCTGGGTATTGGGCCAAGATCAGCATGCAGATGTGGCTGGTGCATCAGGCCCTGCATGGATTTTGCAGTTGTTATGCGTCTTTGCAACTAGCAATGGCAGGCAACAACCTTGCATGGAAGGGATTTCCTTCTCATCTTTTACCTTTATAAGAGTCCTGTTCGGAAGTGCAGCAACTTGTGCTTGCTGCAGTAGTAGAGAGGATTTGTTGCTGTGTACCTAAAGATCACTAGATCCATCACTGATGTACATCTGCCTTCTGGATGGAAGTCAGCAGCCTTTATTACCACTTTATTACCATTGTGTACTTTACAGCATTGTGGTCCTTTGCCCCTCCCCAATTCCTAGCACTCAGTAAGGATGAGAAAAACACTGCCAGGTAAATGAACAACTGGTGGTAACCTGCCCAGGCAGTTAAAGTTGCATGCAATAGAAATCTGTAATGATTTCCAGCCTTCTGGGGATCAGCTGGCCAGCTACAGGTAAAAAGTGATTCTAGGTTTGAGAGATCTTGGCAGCTGGAGGGATAAGCTGTTGAATGATCATTAACTGATGCAGGTAGACAGTTGACTCTTGGAAACTTTAAAGCAAAAGGAAAAGCAACTTGGAGGGGCGAGAGGTGCGTGTTTTTCTTCAAATTTATTCTTCAGCTGCTGTTTCTTATCATGGCCCATTGATTCTGTAGTTAATTTTGTAGTAGAGATTTTGTAGCAAATTTACAAACTTGGGTCTCATTTTTCCAGGAGTTAGTTCAATCATTTAGTCTTTGTCTCGGACTCTCATGTGACAGATTAGGCACCTGCATTGTAATTATGATCAGAGATTTTCTTTTCTCAAAGACTTTTCTTGGCTCTTTCTCATTGATGCCAGGAAAAGTTTAGTAGCAGCCAAGGGGAGTTAATGACTTAGCTACTAACTTTCTTCTTCAGTCCCTGGTGAGATGAGCTTGTGGAACTGCAGACTGGTTTCGCTGTTGTGTATTAATAGAGTCAGAGTGTGGTAGCACCTAGAAGAGAAGACAAGAATACAGGCTAGGCCTCTGTCAAATGCCCTCCTTCCTTGCTGGGCAAATTATGTGTGACAAAAGGAAAGAAGTAAGACAGAAAGAGATGGTGGTAAAGAGGGAGATGGCAACAAAGATGGGAGCAGATATTGAATAACCAGGTCTTCCAGTGTCATCTGTGAGTCTGTTCTTTTTCCTCATCCCTTTTAGAGAGGATCTGGCTGGCAATCAAATTAGAAATAGAGGCCAAAGACTGAGCATGCAATGGGAAAAAATGGCAGCTTGAAACCTCAAACTTCTCTCTCCTGTGGAGAGAATTGTCATGGGACTGCTGAAAGGAGGACAGATGTGATTCAGCCTCAGAGCCTCTGCAGAAGGTAGCAGATAATGAAGGGTCTGAATCTCAGTGATACTTCTGTCACTGACGTAGCTCAGAGAAAGATGGAGCATTTAATTACAGAGGGTTTAAATTATGTGAGTTGCTGGCACAATGTGTAGCCAAAAGCCTGTATGGAATAGGTACTCTAGGTGGCTGAGCACACTTTCAAGACAAGATATTAAGGACAGATGAGACCTGAATCAACTGTCTTTGGTGCATACAGGGCATCTTGCTAAGAAGAAGCTGAAGTTTGCAAATGGGCAAAGGGAGCATTGACTCTTCTCTTCTCTCTGAAACCCCCACCATGAATTAGTTTAACTTGTGATAGCCACAAGCTGAAGTAACAAAATAAACTTAAACCCAACCCTGCATGCAGCCTGTGAATGCCTCTCTTCTGCTACACAAAATGCTTTCAGGTGTCTCTGCTGAGGCAGTTGATTATTGAAATATTTTTTTTTTTAAAAAGCTGATGACATACCCTTTGCATAGGTGAATAAGATGTTCCTCTTGGATTTTATGACTCCTCTTTCCATCCTCTCTGGTGTTCATGCAGCAGATGGCAGCAGGGCTGGCTGCTTGCTCCTACTCTGGAAATCCACTGTGTGGAATATGCAGAGGGAATGAGAAAAGGGAAACTTGAGGTGTAACTGGGCAGTTGTTCTTGAGGAAAATAAAGAAAATTGTTTGTCATAAAGCCTGCATGTTAATAACCAGCCAGAGTTCAGAAAGTACCAAGCTCAGCAGTCAGATCAAGTGTGACAGATTCCCTTCTTAAAGAGGAGTTTGAGGCCTTACTTTCCAGAACCAGATCCACACCAGGATTTAAGCATCATGACATTCAGTACAGTAATTTCTCCCCCACTCTGGCCTCAATTCAAAAGGGTGGTTACAGTACAGGAATGCACAGGGCTGACTTCCGATCATTACGTAATGAATTTAGGTGTCTAAGAATAGCAGTCACACCAAATGGAGTGGATGAGAGAAAGTCTAGTCCAGCCAACCGGCAATGCTGATGAGACCGGGGAATCTTATGCTCTCTATATTGCCTAGATTTAGAGAGTGATCTCAGAGGTGGTGTTTCTGAAATGGAGATTCAGCTTCTGAAACAGCTTCTGGCAGATGTTTTTTGGGTAAATGCTGTTATTTTCTCAAAACTTGTTTGAAGGAGGGGCAACTGTCTTTGTCTCATGGCTGGATTACTAATTCAGGAAGTATTAAAGATGAGTATAGACCCTCTGCCTGCAGTGATGCTGTAAATAACCCTCATATGGGAAAACTTTCAGTATTTCTCAAGGCTGGGTCAATGTGCACAGATTCACTGGAAAGCAATCAGGAATAAAGTATGATTGACTAGTACAGTGATTGCACCTGGAAACACTAGATTGTTCAGAGTTTTCAATGATTTATTTGTTCCACTCGAAGGCAGTGACTGTATGTTCGTACAACTTCATGCAAAAATATGGGTGGGAAGCTATTGGATGCTGGCATGCTGGTTTGTCAACTTATATTACACTAATGGGACCCTGCTAATGGCTCTAGTGGCCTAAAGTAAGATTAAAGAACAGATAACGTATGAGATAAAATGAAGGCCATAACTATGCCATTTTGAGCAGGTAATATGACAAAGGAGAATTCAACAGGAGAGCAGTAGACTGGCATACAGCTGGGTGGCAACAGTCAAATAGACTAAAAGCCATCACACCCTCAAGAGGTGTCATTTTGTTCTGTGTTGCAGGCCTTGTTCTGTGACCAGAAGCAGGGTCTGCAAAGGCATATTAGATTTCTTTTCCATGCCCTCTCCTCTTCTCACTTTCACCGGAGGGGTGATACAGACACTTGATCATTATGATTTCCAATGACTCATGCTCGGCAACACAAAGTTAAGTTGATTACCAAACCATCCTCCAGGAAATACTGGTGGGTATCCTCAGGAATTTAGGTTAGGTTCAGGTAAACATCTCTCACACTGGTTCTTCTGATGACTGGAGCAGTTTGGTCCTTCCTGCTTTCTGTTTCTAACAACAAAGGTCCTGTTCTCAGTTAAATAAAAAAGTATATACTTAGTAAAAACAACAATAACAACAAAAAACCCAACAAAACCCTCCACTAGAAAATATAATGATATACCAGAAGAACCATTTATGCATTAAAAGCTCTTCTCAATTTTCCAGAAGGCATCCAAAGCTCATTAAAAGAGGCTTTATTTTAGTGTGGTTGTGGTTTTCATTTTCTCTCTTCTTAAAACAGCTTCTGTCACAGACAAATCACTTTCTCTGGCATTTTCAAGTGTGTATTTCCTAGCAGTCATACTAATACCATCACAGGAGGGAAACATTTAACTATTGCTGTTTCATCTCTGCCTCAGCAGTGAGCAATTCTGTCTTGCAGTTGCCATTGATTATAACTTCTGCTGTAGGGAAATGTAGCCACAATACAGCCCTTCACTTAAACAGTAAAACCAATGAACTTACCCAGTCACTAATTTCTGTGCTATGCAAACCTATTCTGCTTGGTTGAATTGGTGGAATACATGGAGACCTCAAAGTCAAGTACTAATGATGTACCCAAGATGCAGCACACAAACTTGAGATTTTGTTGCAGGCTATGTTAAGGATTAGACAGGCAGGACTATTTCTTAGTGATGGTGTTTTTAGACCAAGTTGGCTCATTTGATCTGCAGTCTGCCTCCCAGTGTCTGTGTACCAATCTGTGGTGGCCTTATCTGCAGTGTTTGCTGTGTAACCATCTTATCTGAAATGTTTTCAAGTCAATCCAAAACTTCTTATTGCTTCTAACAGGTTTTGTGTAAGGCCCTGTTTTGAACACACATGGGAAGCCTCAATTATAGCCTTCATCTCCCATCTTTGAAAATGTGGCCTTGGCCACCCAGCATGAAGAAAGTTTCCTCAGTGCCAACAGCTGAATTATTTTGTTGTTGTATCCCTTCCAGGCAGTGTCACTCAGTGAAGTCCAATTTAGCAAGGTACTTAAAGCACATTCTTAATTTTAGTTTAGTTTATGGGCCTGTGTAAATCAGGGGGACTTCGGTGCTTAAAATCAGCCAGGTTCTCACCCAAGTCCTAAAAAAAAATGAAGAGTAAGAATAGTCATCCCCACATCTAGCAATCCTCCTTGTTACTACCACTACAAAGTAATACTGTATTACTGGGGAAAGAAGATGGGTCACTTTTCTCTCTGAGGCGTTCTGTTGAAGGAGCTGAAACAAAGCACGCACTCACTTGGCAGAGGAATGGAAGCAAGAAGTGGCCTTGAAGTAGGGAATAGCTGACAGGATTGACGTGGAGATAGCCGCTGGCAGAAATAAGCCCATTGATGGAGAGGAAGTAGTTGAACAGGACCAGCACTCCCAGGACTAAATATTAGGCCACAAATCTCTGCCTGAGTTATTGCTATGGATGCAGAAAGTTGATAGGAGACTGGAGTTGAATTCACTCCTGCTACTATAGCATGTCTGACCCACTGCCTGTGGTGAGAAAGTGTAGCAGCGTTGTCAGTAGAGTCTACCTGGTTTACATGGGCTTGGTATGCTTTCTAGGCACACCAGGGTGACGTTTGCGGGACACTGAAACTGGCCTGCTATTTCATCCATTTTTACAAAAGCTGAGCTTGGTATATTTTAGCTTTATTATTAGCTCTTTTAGCAAGTTGAGTCAGCTCACAAGTTAAAAAAGCATCTGGATGGGTGCAAATGAAAGGGCAGCAGCTGTCCACATCTGTGGCAGAGGAAGGGACTCTCTCTGTGTAAGTAATTAGACAAGTGCAGCCAAATTTGCAAGGTCACCATTTCTCATACCTCTTGTCCCAGCAGCACCACCTGTATTTCCAGAGCTCAATGACCTACCCTAGTTCATGTTATCCCTCCCTATGTGCGGTAGTGCAGCAGAAGGACTGAGACACTGAGGATTGTTGTATAGATGAAGGAAGGTGGTCAACGAAGCACTTGTGGTGGATCCTGGGTAGATGCTGAGAAACAAGGAACTTCTCATTTACTCTGCCTTCTTATAGAGCCCATGTCAAATCACTTTGCCTTCATGAGACCCTGTTTTCCTCTCTTTACAGGAAAGCAATAGTTTTCTGCCTTCTAAAATGTATTGCGAGGATAAATTATTTATTTTCCAGAAAAAGTAGTTGGTCTCAGATTCAGACCAATCAGTCATTCTCATGGTTGTTGTGCATAGACTTATTTTTAAAAAAAGTGTGGGAGATGAGAAGACTGAAGGGTAGTGCTCCAAAACAAATTTTAGTGGTTATTACTGTAGCAAATAGTTGGATTTGGTAAACATATGAACAAGACTTTTTTCTTCTCAGCACTTTTTTTTTTCCCCACAGAAGAATGTGAGCCACTCTTTATTAGGTGTAAATTGTGTATTACTGCATCAAGAGAATGATGTCGACTTACATGGGATCATGGTTTGGCTCACTTGAACTCTGCTCCACTTTGCTGGACTACTTTGCAACTGTAAAGTGACATCCTACTGATTTCTTCTGCAACTCTGTTCCTACCATCTTCCAGGCCATGGTGTTTGTTTTTCCTGATTTTAAGCACGACATCTTAATTATGGTCAGAGAAAGGGACTCTTAAGGAAAGGGACTGTCCTGATTTGTCTTTTAACTGCAGTTCTTACTGGTATTTATTTCAAAGTGTAATTACACGAAGGGAAATGACTATGCGAAAATGGCCTTTTCCTACTAACAATCTCTGCTGCTTGTGTACATTTGAGTCAAATCTGCAGACCTTTGTTGACACAAGTTCTATTGCAAGTCATATTTATTTTCCACTCTCTGTTACAAAATAGCCTTGCAGCAAGGGCAGTCTTCAGGGAGAGGAGAAGGGTAAAGAACCAGAGGGACCAAACAGTTCAAAAGTCACTTTTGTCCGTTGCTTCTCTTGTCACAGGCAGCCTTTGCTGCTGAAACTGTTGGCTTCTCCTGCCCCCTCGTGCAGGCATGTGAGCACTGCCAGCAATTTGCTCTTGCAAAAATCTGCCCAGAGAAACAGCAAAGTAGAAAAAAGCAGGCCAAAGAGCTTTGAGATACAGCGGTTATATTACATAGTGTTTTGTGACGGAATCTCTTTGATAGCCACTCTCTCTTTGATAGTCCTGCACTGGAGAATCTCCCAAGCAATTAGAAAAAAGAAGTTAATTCTTGAAAACTTAGTTCTCTAAGCTGTAGAACACAGAAGCTTCTGAAGATGGTCAGTCTGGTGCAAATCTCAGTTTATGTGTCCCAGTCAGATTTGAAGATAACTGTGTCCAAAAATTTAACCTGAAGAATGTTATATTCGGGAATTGAGTGTGGAAAGGTCATCTGAGCCTTTCTGCTTTACAGCTGCTCCCCACAGGACAGGTCTCCCATCCCTGTTCAGCCTCTGCTGGCATGTCGCTGGGTCCCACTGCCATCTGCTGCTTCCTTATCCAGTCGTCTTGTACATCCAGACATCTGTGCTCCTGGCCTATGTTTCTCCCTACATGGAGATTTAAAATATTGTTTTGAGTACCCTTAACTGAAAAAAAAATCAGGACAAATATGAAACAGTTCCTCAGAAGCAGTATGGTCATCAAAGGGTGAGAGACACTGCAATACCTAGGTTTTGCACTCATATTTGTATATGCAGTTTTATGTGTCATCTTTACCAATACTGGATAATATTTAGAAGACTTTTTGTTTTGTTTTTCTCAGTGCTAACTTAGGCAAAATTTCACTAAGGTTAATGGGAGTTCAGCTGAGCAGAGAATGAATACAACTGGAATCAGGACTGTGGTACTGGGTCTTTTTTTTTTTTTTTTTTNACACAGTCAGGGTCAGAGTGGATTGAGTTGTGTTCCAAAAACACCATAGCAGAAAATATTGAATAAGAGCAGCAGCTTCCTCACCATAGTGTTGAGGACCAAACAGTTCTAGGATGCAGAGTAGGTTAGATAACTAATGCTACTGAGCAAATGTATCAACATTTGCTGTGGTCTTATATATCCTTAGAGTTTGGGTGCAGCTGAACTGCCTTAGAAAAAAGAACAAACAGTAATACAAGATGGATCAAGAGCACAGGGAGAGGATAAGAGGAATGGTCAGGAATAAAATTGTTTGTTTTTTTTTTTTTTTTAGGGGTCCATCTTGTAGGGTTTTGGCCTTTTTCATCTTGCTTTGCATAAAAGAAATCTTAAGAACCTCCCTTCTTAATTCACCAAAAAAAAGGGATTAAATTGCTGCTGCAGTTACTGCAGTTACTGTGAACAGACCCCTAAGAGCAGATTTGTAGGGTTTCCTATTCTCTAGACTGGCTTGCTTACTGAAAAACCCTCCTGCAAGCAGCAGCGCACCATCTTGTACAATGTGGAGGGGGGGGAGGGGGCAGTTGAATAAACAAAAGTCACAAAAGAAAAATCTTCTAACAGTTATTGAATACAAGGATACAACCTTTGTGTCAAGAAGTCCCTAAATTATGGATCACTGAAGCCCGTAGCTTTCCCAGGGGAAGTATAACAATAAGCTTGCTACGCTCCTCCTCTACCTAACTTCTTATAGCCACTGCCAGAAAAGAGATAATCAAATAGGTAGATCTTCAATCTGATTTTGTAGTTCTGTTCTTATGGGGTCTCTTAATCTGAAACCAAATGAGAGCAAATAAGTTGTGATCTACAGGGAAAGATATTAAGTAGAAAGCAATTTACACACTCTTTCCAGCACTGGGCAAACCTGGCTGCAGATGTACAAGCAGCTACGAAAGTAGAGAGTTTAAAAAAAAAAAAAAGATAGTCGTGAGTAGATTTGTCAGATCCAAATTTTAAATAATTCAACATAGAATGATTAAGTGTTGTTCCTGTTATTGCAACTTTTTTGAAGGCCTTAATTAAGCCTTGAGAAAGGGAGCCAATGCACCTTTAAAACTTTCTGCTTAATCAACTATAGCAAATGCTCATTTAATGATTGTCTTTTTGTACCAACAAGAAGTAACAACGCTTTTAGCAAAAGAAATGGAATGAGAGAGAAATTGCCTAATCAGCCCTACTCATGCAGTGCTTTGTGAGAGAGATTATTGAATTTTCAGTCTCTGCAGAATTTTAATGAAGCTCCATCTTGCTGGAAAATCCAGCCCTTTGTCAATAAAGTTCAATAACTCGACCACCCATGTAATAAGATGTACTGCCTGAAATCTTTCACTTGCCAAAGCCAGAGCCCTGCTGGAATCTCCCTGAAAGTTAGAAGTACTCATTTGTGTTGTGTATTTTCCTACAGTCGGCATGCACTGGAATTTGTTTTTACTGTAGTGAGAGTCTGTTTACAGTGAGGTAGAGAAAAAATTCAAATTTGTCTCAGTGTGGTGGTTGCTATTCTAGTAGGAATATTGCCCTGCTGAAAGGGAATACAATCAACCTGTGTTTAGGACTGAATCTGTCACACAAAAAGAACAGCAAAATCCTTCACTGAATTGAGAAATAAGTAACAAGGTTCTGAGACAGACAGAACTATAAGCAAGGGAAGTGAAAGGCCCTTCAGTAAGATCTGAGATGAGATGAAAAATGAATGGGCAAAGAAATTTAGAAAGGCACTGAATAGCAGAATACCCTTGCAACACTGCTGATGGTAGTTATCACAGGAAGAGGGAGACCACTGATCTGCTAAATTGGATAGAGCAAATTCAAAGGGATATTCACCAAAAAAAAAAAAAGTTAAGTTGGCTGGATGGAGTGTCTCTTACGTGTACACCAAAACCTAAGGTTTTAAAAAAATCAGAAAGTGGAGGGGTTTAACCAGTTTCTTCTGTTGAATAATGGGCCACACTGGGGTCCTCTGTGCAGATAGTTTTGAATAGAAATTCTGTTCTGGGTCTGCAAGAGCTTTTCTGGATAGAAGTTTCATTGTGGCACTAACTTATTGCAGTGAGAAGTTGTTTTTTATTAATCGTCTTTTTCCTAGTAGAAAAATTTTTTGCTGAAACAATTAGTAGGCTGATTCCCATCTAACTCTGGACTGGATTCCAAGATGAGCAAGAAAAGAATGAAAACTTCTGAAGAGGAATTTATGTAAAGGAAAATCCATAGACAGTAGTGGGGAGCTGGGATTTGATGAAGCCTGGAGAAAAAGACTCAATAGTTCAGATGAGAGGGCACAAAGTTATCGAAGAGAATGTTATCAGAAACCAATGAGGTGATATTCAGAGAATATCACAGTGGCAGATTTGCAGCAGAAGGGGAAAACTTCATAATCAACCCTCATATTAAGGTTGTGATAGAAGTGAAGAGAGGAAACCTATATAAAATATATGGATACCAGTGGGGAGGGTGAAGTACTTCTTGTCCAGGTGCCCATAAATATCTTCCAGACAACTGTTTAAATGAAACAAAACTAATATCACAAAGTTAGATGGACAGAATAGACAGGAAAGCAATTAGAAATACCAAGAGGACGGAGAACAGGCTGTCAAAGAATAGTAATACAATGGATAATGCCTGCTTTATATACACAGTAAAAAGACCAGAAAAGTTTAAAGATCCTTATAAGCTATGGAAATCTGTCAATTAAAATAGTGTGAGTAGCTGGAAATGTTGCAGGCTGCTTTGGAGGAGAATGTTTGTCTACTGCTTAATGCAAAGCCTTGTGGAGAGGTGCCAAAAATGCATTAAAAGTTTCACAGTGATTGCCCTGGAGGAAAAAGGACTAAAGACTGGTGAACCCTAGTTTTGGGTAGCAGGACAAAGACAATGCTTTTAAGTTGGATAGGTGTCCAAAGTTCTTGCTACCCTGACCAATATGACTCACTAAGTCATCCAGATAAAAGGAGATGTGGGTAACAAAGGATTCTTGTTCCAAAACTGGTCACAGGTAGCATTACAGATCCTCTGGGAATTTTATGCCATTCAGTGGTAAAAATGGAAAGAAACAAGAGAGAGAGAAGTCAAGTGATTTGATAATAAATATTAAGAAACACTGCTAAGGCTGTGGGGACTTGAACCAATGAAAGAATGTGTGAATGGAGGAAAGCAGACAGAGGGAGGAGGAGAGACTGGGAAAGAGTAAGGGAAAGAGAAATTATTCTGGAAGGCAACAGAGATGACGGCACTGCTGAAGAGCAATCTAATAGAATGGAACTGCCCATCAAGTTGAAAGCTAATCTAAGTAGAAAGACAGAAGAATTGTTTTCATGTCCAGACAGAGTGAAACCCAGTGAGGGATAAGAAGAACATGATCTGAATTTTTAAAAGCAAGGAGACTTCTTTCTTGAGTATTTGCTGGGAAAGGGGTTGGAGTTGAAATAGTATATAATGTATTGAGGAAAGGAAATTCATAAATAAGGTCGTGAAGAGAGTAAACTTTCGAGTCCTCAGGAATAGGCTGGTAAAGCGGTGTGAAGGAAGCAGCTGTTTCAAAGGATGTGTGTACTAGGAAAGATCTTAAGTGAAAAAAGCCTGGAAAGGGAAAAAGGGAGAAAACACCAGCGGAAGAAACACATGAAAGTTAATGAAGCATAAGATGTGTCCTAATAGCAATGAAGAGAGAAGAAAGGATTGCCAGAAAGACTAGGAATCGGAGAGGGTGTGGAGAACAATTAACTTGCATATACCAGTGTTTGTTTGATGGAGTCAGATAATTGCCAGAGCATTTTGTGGTTTATGTCTTAGAACAAAAGTCTGGGAAGTGTTCACAGTCTCACTGAGTGTACAAACCAACTGAGATTAACTGGTTGTTAATGCACACAAGGTAGAACCTCTTCCTCTGTACTTGCCAAGTGAGACTCTCCCAAAGGTGGGTGTATGTTAGCCAAAACTTTTTAAAGTCATTCATTCTCTGTCTCTTAAAGTTGTTCAGACCAAATAAAACATGCCATTGAATGATAAATCCTAGGTCAATCACAAGACGTGTTGCTTCATGCAGGGGTTAGTGAGTAAGATTCTTTCCTTTTTGTGGAAGGGAGTCTGAAAAGTCTGTTTAAATAGTCCCTTTTGGTTTTACACTTCATTAACATGAAGTATTACATCTCATCTTTTTCATATGAAGACATCATTCTTTATAGAACTACAGCCTGGTGTGTTCTCTACGTTTGGAGTATGTAGTATTTTCTTACAACAGATTCCTTACTGCATCCCTTTCTATTATTGTGAATCCCTAATGAAAAGATATTACATTAAGCAGGTGAATGATTAATCTCTAGGTGGTACAAAGCGATGCCATCTTAGTGAAATGTTTTAAGGCTACTGTCTACCAGAGAGGGTGAATGTTGGTGTTCAGACCTCCCTGCAGGACCCCCTTATTCATTTCATCCCACAGAAATTCCATACCATAAGGAATAACAATAAAGGGACAGCTAAGCAAAAGTGGAAGCCAGTTACATGTGAGATGCATGGGTTTCTATGAAGCAGCAATCACCACTATGGGATGCCAACGCTTCCAAGACTGGGATACAGTCACATCCTTGCACATGACATCTGTGTAGGTCATTGTGGCTAATTGTATATCTAAGATGCTATTTTCTTTCCTGAAAAGGTGCAGATATGCTGTGAATAACTGGATAGCTTGCTCAGTTGAAATTGCAGGAGATAACAAGATTTAATTACACAAAATGTAAATTATTGCAACTGTGTTAACAGCCTACATGAAAGGTAAGAAATATGAGTTTTATTCCTAGCTTTGCTACATTTCCTTCATTATGAGCAATTGTTGAATTTACTCTTGCTGACTAGTACTGTACTTAAGGTACTTTGCACAAAGTGAGGCACTACTTTATGGGTTAAATGCTTGTTCTTTCTTCTCCTTTATGCCTCATTTTATATCTGCAAGATGTGGTTTATGTCTGTAATATCAGACACTAAACAAGCACAAAGATCAGCAATAAACTAAAAAATATTGGTAATGAGTATTCAAAAGTCAATCTGGCTCTGAAAATAAACATTTGATAATCTATAGCTAACTGAAGCTGTATAAACATATCTTCAGTATGAATGTTGTCTAAGCAGCATCTGTGGCAGCTATAATATATACCAGGACAGTGTGGGAAGATATGATTTGCAAAAATATAATTTCATCAAAGCAGCAGCACCACTGGAAAAGTCAACACTGCAGACAAGAGCTCAGGAGTACAGTTGAACTATTTGAATGGATGCTTTTTGCATTGGGTGTATTTTGTTTCAGCTCTAAATTAAAACATTTTCAGTTTAATGCATCTTAAGTTTTGCAATTAGAAAATGCTGATAATCATATTACTCTTCTTAGTTGTTGCCATTTTAATTTTCATTACCTACCATGAAAGGCTATTTTGTGTTTTTTATGGAAAGAATACTGAGAGATACTTCTACCCACCTGCTCTTAGGACATCCTCTTGTTCTCCCTAAAAAGGGACATTTCAACATGCTAGCTAGCCCATTCTCTACATGCAGTACAAGAGCCAAATGAGTCAGGGAGGCTGAAAGAAAGCTCCTTGTTTTTGAAGTTGGTAGGAGTGGTTTCAAGTACCAACGAAGGGCTTCAGTTATATAATAACTACTGGCATACATCATTGCAGGTATTTCACATCTTTCATTTCCTTCAGTTCTGTAAGCACAAGAGATTTCAGAGTATACAAAGTGATATGAGCTCCATTATGCCGACGAAAGTCCAAACTGCAAGCCTCGTTCTTTTTCTCTGAATGCCCATCCCCATCTTCACCGCATTATGTAAGGACCTTTGTTTTCAAGACACAAAATAAGAGTGCTTAAAAAAGTCAGATACTATAACAATGACAGAAATCCTACTTGTGAATCTACTCCTCTAAAGTTTGCTCTCTCTTCTCTTTTATATTAAGCATATTTGTTTCTCCAGTGTTGTTTAATTTCTGCCTGTATGATTACCCTTCTTGAAGAAAGTGCAGGAGTGTTAGTTGCCTGGTGAAAGTGGATGGCAAGGGAACTCGGGACAGAATCCTGTTATCCTTTTTTTTTTTTTTGTATTATATCCCAACTTTTCTTGATTGATCCTGTACTAAAGCTAGAGGAGGGTTTTTTATTTCCTTGGCCTAACTTCCTCATCCTAAAAGGCACTTTAATTTGCATGGAAGGAATTGCATTGGAAAGATTACGTGAAAAGGGGCTTATATGAGAGAAAGCTGATTGAGAAAGCTTGTTTTAAGAAGTTTGGTCCTTTTAGTTTTGTATTATACATTAAATTAGTTCCTTACCCTTTCCTGTTATACTTGTGTGCCTTTGGTATGGGGAAAAAAATAGTAGTGTGGTGAGACACTGGAACAGGTTGCCCAGGGAGGTTGTGGATGCCCCATCCCTGGAGGTGTTCAAGGCCAGGCTGGATGAGGCTTTGAGCAACCTGGTCTAGTGGAGGGTGTCCCTGCCCATGGCAGGGGGGTTGGAACTTGATGATCTTTAAGGTCCCTTCCAACCCAAACCATTCTATGATTCTATAATACACCATAAAATCTCAAACATGTCCCCCCCCCAAGAATAAGCAGCTTTAAAGCTGAAGAGATCCAAGGAGGACTTGGGTATCTCTGGTCCTGTTGAGAGCTGAGGAAAGGTTAGCAAACCTGACTTGATTGGTGCTTCCCTCCTGGGGGGTTAGCAGAGGACAGCAAGGGATGCAGTGCACAGAGCAGTTACTCTCAGCCTGATTGTTGTTGCTTTAGGATGGAGGTTTTGATGGGGGGGCCCTGAACTGTTCCCCGGGTAGTAGATAAGACCAAATTTTTATAAAAAGCAATGACAGACACTAATAGTGAAATGAGATAAATCACCCCCAGGTGGAAGCATTAAAGGTCATTTGTGATGTAGTTCTCAGAGAAGCTTTGGAAAGGCAATCCTATCCTCTTCATTAATCATTAAAAATCCTGTGTTAGGTGACTTCTTTGTCTGCAAATATTGAAAGATGCAGATTTTTTTTCTGTTTTCCCTCCTTGCTGTATTTAATGTTCTATTTTTTGAGTGTAATGCCCAGAGGCATAGCTTGTCCTTCCACTAATTCTTTCTCCAAAGTCTCTTATTTCTGATGCTGTTGTAGAATGATACTCCTGTCTTCTCCAACCTTTTGTTGCCTAAATGGCAAAGAGAAAAGAAGACAAAAGATAGGAAAAGGAAGCATTTTGTGCCACAGATTTGCACAGCACTGAATCTCAGATCTTGTCTGGAGTCTAACAGCACGTCTTCTCTTGCTACTAATGAAAAGCCACTTGCCACAGGAGACACTTTTGCTGCTTCAGTGGGCCAATGACCTACCTCCAAATTCATACACTTATTGAAGGACCTCTTCCAGTCTGTCCCTATCTGGGTAAAGTATATGTTCCTTCATGAGTAATATATGTAACATACATATTTACACACTGATATGTTTACTGCCCCCCCGGGAAAAGTGCTATTAATATTTGTCCCACTAACCTGAATTTCTGCTTAATACTGGGTACAGTTAAATGGCACAGTAAAAAGCCCAGTTTATTCTAATGAAATGTAAAGAAAAGTTAGTTACTGTATGTGAAAAACAAAAATAGGATATGAATTTCATAATTACCTGAGACTTAAGCTGAGCTTTAGGTCTTCTCTGTAAAGTTCATTTGGCAGAGAGAAGAGGGTAGTTGTCACAAGCTTGTGAGAATAGGGGCCAGTTTCTTTCCAAAACTGAACCTCTGTCTAGTGCTCTGTGCTTCCTTGGGTAACCCTTTTCTCAGTGGTGATAAATATACTCCCGAAGATTTCCTATGACTTGTAACTGATGAGCAGTTCAATCAAGATACTCAGGTATAACACAACTTCTAACGAATTAGAGAAAATTTTTTGCATACAATTGGGGGGTGTCTCTTCCTGTAAACTGGTTAGAGAGAATAAGCATTTCTGAATTGTCACAACAATTTCATCTAAGTCTGTAAGCTGTTACAGCGTACAATTTGAGAACAACCCACTACACCTAATTATGTGAACATTCAGTTAAGGAAGACCGCTTATTGGTAGCTCACAGCAGAAATTGTACATGATAAGTAATGAGACAAAGCTGTCAGTAAGCTTGGTCTCAGCAGTTCCCCAGTCTGAATCTGCTGGATTTGGAGAAGTGTGGGCATGTAACTGTCTTCACAGCCCTGTGGGTGCTTATAGATGGAAGCCATTCTAGGAGATGCCAAATTGTGCCATGAAGTCAGTAGATATACAGGACGCTTTGTGCTTCTTTGGGCCAAGACCCAAAGGACATAACCCCTAAAACTAGTATTTTTGTAGAGGGATGATTGCCACTTCATCAACATATACAGTCTCAAAGAAGTGATGCAGTGTTAAACAATGAATCAACAGAAGCACCCACAAAGGGCAATGGAATTGTATAGACTTTTAGCAGAACCACATTTGGGGTCATAATGTGCCTTTCTGGCTTATTTCACTTGTTTCTCATGCAGGGCCTTCCAGTACTGTGAAAAATAAATGACTCAACACTGCTGCCCTCTTCCAAGTGGGCAGGATTAGCGTTTAACACCCTCCCCAACAATAGGTGAATAAGTATATTGCTGAGAAGCTGAAGGGATGCTGATCCCAGGCTACATGTTGCCCTCTGATTTGATCCATTATCCACATCTATGTCATTCAGGATCATGAAGAGACCAATTTAATCTTATGCAAGAATTGATTGATGCAGCACATGTGTCATAAGGCTCAGTAGTTTGCCTTTTATTTGCATTTCTCTCCCCAGCTGCTGGGTCTGTACTCCAGGGTGGACTGCCAGCACACAGCCATTCCAAAACGTGTTTCATAGCTGTATTTTTAGTGATTGTGTCTCAAAGTGGCCCATTCTGACTCCGGTGTCATCAAATATCCCTTGAGCTTTGTACTCCTGGAGTGTGACATTGGTAACCCCTTCATAAAGGAACAGCTGTGCTCCAGTGTCTGCTGACCTCTTGTGCAATTTCTGTATCACTAGATGACTCTGCTTCAGAACTGTCTGAAAAATGGGTCTGACTGTGCTTATTTCATTCTGTCATTGCCTATTGCACTTTGGAAAGTATACAGGGCATGAGACTATGTGGCTAGCATGCCACTGTGCCTCCAGTTTCCATTTCTGTACTGCCCAATGTCACCTCTTCATCAGTTGTTTTGGATAAAAATTTGTGCAATGAAAGAAGACTATTTGCCACGTGATATTCTTGTTCAGAATCCATCTGAGTGCTGTGCCTGTCACACCGGCGTACATGCTAAATGGAAGAGAATACACCTTTTTCACGTCTTCACAGTTACTTTCCATTTTCATTTTTTTTCCTGATGTTTTGATGATTCTCAGATTAGGGCATATTGTAGGTCAGCAATGAAATCCACTGTGCCGTGTGGACCACCATCCAAGAAGGGTAATTTCAAGCCCTGGCACTCTGACTTCGCATAAGAAGGTGGATACAGCTGCTGTCCACAGAAATGGTAAGCATCTCAGGAAACAGGACACAAAGCCAAGTAAGAAGGCAGTGCAACATATTATTCCTGCAAATGACTGAAGTCTGCAAAATAATGGTTGTGAACATTTGCAACATGCTTAGTGAATCTGCCTGAATGTGTGCAATAGCACCCTTTGCTCATTCAGACATAATGATGAAGTGGTCCTTTTTTTTTCCCTTCCTCCTTCCCTCTCTCTGCCTTTGCAGTGTGACTTTTTCTGTACCTTCCTCTTTGTGACTTCTTTGCAATTGATCTTTGCCAAATTAAAATGCTGCCTATAATGATTACACTCTGAAATAACGTTGCAGGCTGTAATAGCATTCTATGCAGAAGTAAGCTATTTTAGAAAATATATATTCTGCATAAGGCTGGGTAATATGTCAAAGCTCTTTGCATCCTCAAATGTGGAACTCTGCTTCTGTGTTATCTCCAGAATGGCAAAGCAGCAACGTGTTGCCACTGAGTAACAAATTCCCTATATATCTTTCACAATGATATTTTGATATTTTTTGTAAAAATGCTGCTTCTTCCTGTTTATGTCAAGCAAAAGTGTCTAGATCTGTAGAATGACTGAACATGTGTTGCTGTTTAGGGGTTTGTTTTTCTGTCTTTTACTCTGCTTCTAGGTTTTAAGTTCCTGTCAGTGCTCCCTTACTGAGTTGAATTATCTCTGAATTTTGTAGATGTATCATCAAGGCTTACCTGTTTAGATAGCTTGTTGGTCAGACAAAACCTCCAACAGAAACCAGCAGCTATATTGTTCAAATCTTCTTTGCTCAGAAAGTTCATCCTCGTAAGTATCTGTATCAAAGAATTAATTAGCCTGAATTGTGTCACATTTTGCAAAATATGCCAGACAATGGAAATACCATCCAAACTGAGCCTGTGTAGGTACAACTTATACGAACTATGTCTCTGGGATCCTTTCCCCACCAAATCTCTGAGGTTGTCGGCCATCCATTTTTCCAAATTTTTGTGTTGTTTGCAGTGATGTTTTCAGTCACTTCCCAAAATTCCAGATGGGATCATGAAAGTTATTTATTCATCCCTCTGTTCTTTATTTAATGATTATCAGGGCTGGCTCAAGGTTCAAATGAAGCAGGTTTTGCCTAGAGCTGAGGAATCAGCATAGACCCTTTGCCTTCTTTTCCATATGAATTTTAACAAGAGCAAGTGCTGGGTTCTGCACCTGGGGGACAAGAGGCTGGAGAGCAGCCCTGGGGAAAGACATCTGGGGGTTTGGGTTGGTGGCAAGTTGAATATGAATCAACAGTGTACCCTGGCAGACAAAAAGGCCAACTGTGTCCTGGGGTGCATCAAGCACAGCATAGATAACCGGTCGAGGGAGGTGATTGTCCCACCCTGCACTGCGCTGGTGTGGCCCCACAGCAAGTACTGTGTGCAGTTTTGGGAACCTCAATGTCAGAAGGACATAAAACTATTAGAGTGTGTCCAGAGGAGGGCGGTCAAGGTGGTGAAAGGCCTTGAGGGCAAGACTTAGGAGGAGCAGCTGACATCACTTGGTTTGTTCAGCTTGGAGGAGAGAAAGCTGAGGGGTGCTCTCATAGCAGTTCACAACTTCTTCAAGGGGGGCAGCAGACAGGGTGGTGCTGATCTGCTGTCTCTGGTGACCAGCGATAGGACACAAGGAAATGGAATGGAACTGCATCAGAGGAAATTCCAAGTGGACATTAGGAGAAGGTTCTTCACTGAGAGGGTGGTCAGTCTCTGGTACCAAGACTGTCAGAGTTCAAGAAGCATCTGAACTACGGTCTTAGTCATATGGTTTAGTTTTAGGTAGTCCTGTCAGGAGCAGAGTTGGACTCCATGATCCCTATGGGTCTCTTCCAACTTGAGGTATTTCATGATTCTGTGATTCCTGTGCCAGAGCTCTGTAAAGCCAGATTTCTTGTTGCTGATGCCATGGCGGAGTGGCTGAGATCTGTGGCGTAGCAGTTATGAGTCCCTTTGAGGAAGACAGTCTCCTCAGCGAGCCAAAATTAGCCTTCCTGACCCTCTCACTACTTGACAGGAGCAGAAAGTGTGCTCTTTCAACATTGCTCAGCCCCAGTACTCCATCCCAAGGTCCCTGTTTCTGTTACCTCTCTTACCTGCTAGGCAGCAATTGCCCAGCCCCATCCCTTCACCATGAGACCACAGAATTCAGTATCAGTTGTGCTGCCTGACACCATGGGATTATCACCATGATACTCTGCACTTCCATAAATGACTTGCTTTTTGTCTGCAGGCAAGTCACATCCATTCTCTGTGCCTCAGTTTCCTACACATAAAATGTGAAACAGCCCTTTCCTTTTTGGCAAGTCAGTGAGGTCTGGTTAATATTTGATTAATGCTTTCAGAAACAGTGCTCATTATAACCTACATTCAACCCTTCCCTCTTGTGACAGCACCATGGAGTGTAATCAGTAACAATCAATCACCTTGAACAAAATAAACAAGCCTTAAAAGGTAAAATGTAACTATAGTGGATGCTAGAGGCTAAAAACATCAAGAAGAGAAGTAAGCTAGGTTTGATGGGGTTTTTTTTTTTGAAGATGTTAGTGAAAAAATCGTGTACTACAGCAATGTAAATGATAACTATAGCCCTAGTAATAATTCAGGAAAAAAATTCACAAATATCTATCTCTGGTGGTCCTAAGAAGATGACTGTACAAGAGCAATGATGTAGGAAGGAGCTGATGAGGAGAATGTTACTCTGAGAATCAAGGCTGATTCTGGAGGTGGAAACAGCATGCTGTTAGTGAAGGTCTGATGCCATATTTTTAAAATCAAGATGAATCTTGCCCTGACTGATGATTTATTTTTCACTTTTGTAAAAACCATCTAAATCTGTGGCAAATAAGTCTTAATTTAAGGTCACACAAAAGGAATCTCAGTTATTTTAAATCTCTCTTCCTGTGTATGCACATATGCATGTGTGAATGTAAACACTTTGTCCCTGAAATGAATTTGGTGTAAATAGCATGCTTATAGGAAGAAAGCATTTGCTTATACAATGAGGTGGGTGACAAGAAAATACTTCTGATATGATTGAGAGAATGTGAAATCCATTTGTCAACTATTCAGTAAGATGAGTGCTGGAGATACTTAACAATTTGCCTTGATGGTGGTGTGCATTTTCTAATTTATTGCATGCTTGCTTCTTTCATAAAGTAAATTTTGTGCCATTAATCTTGCTGGGAGTCTGGTGTCTTCAAGTTAATTTAGTGATTATTTTCTTAGATAATCTACCTGCTAGGAAAGTATGATGTGATCAATATAGGGAAGTAATCTGCCTATCAATGATTTATGTGCATACACATACAATATATACCCCACCACACCTGACCTTTCCTCTCAAAGGCATTCACATTTTTTTTTTGGGAGTGAAATATTGTATTTCACATCTTTTGACAGCAGATGTTGATTCCAGCTAAGATTTATAATGGCAAAGGGAGTACATTGATTGATTCCCACACTCATCTGCCTAAACATTTCTAAGACGTCGGAAATTAGCACTGATCCTTCAATAGGATCCATGAAGCCAAACCCATGAATCAGTGTGCACTGCAAGATCTGGGCCGTGACCAGCGTTGGAAGGACCAATTGATTCTTGATTCAAGAGAGCAATTAAGCATATGCTTAACTTTGAGCACATCTTTTGCCTATGGTAGTAAACTGCCACAAAACCCACATGCCTTTACGGCAGCACACTGGAACTCCAAGAGGATGGTCCAGGGCCTGTCATAGTCACCTTGAAATCACATTAGGTTGCTACAAGAAAGACTGAAATGGGTGGAAGGTAGTGAGTTGAGCAGGGAGAACTGGTGTCCATTTACCTGATAGATAACTGTGTCTGTGCATGCTCTCGCAGTACATGAATGCTTTCCCAAAGGTAGAGGCTATTGAATCAGACCTTGTTCAGCTGACCCTCAGTCAGCTTCAGGCATTAGTATTGTTCTTCCCAGCTTGGTTGCGTATCTAACCTGATATTCCTGTTACAGTAATAAAAGAAGGAGATAGGATCTATATGAGTTTGGTAGAAACTGTAGCTTAATGATATAAAATGGTTTGGAGAAAGTATGGTTCTGCCTGTGTCTTCTCCCCAGCCATGAGGTTTAGAAAAAACCTGTATGAAAAAAGCTGGATAAAAAAGTGCATCTCTGATAAAGTCTATTTTCACTGCTGTCTGTGAATTTGCTGGTTCAACTGGAGCTGGAAATTAGATTAGTAATACTTTCCAATGACAGATGTTTTTATCATGTTTTTGAACCAAAAGAATGTTTGGGTTGAAAGACTCTTCTGAGGAGATTTGCTGCCTGATAAGACAGATAAATCACCTGTGTAACACTACTGAAGTTAAAAGACCAATGCCTGATCTCTGTTACCCTCATTTATACCATGTAAATGACAGTGGAGCATGTTCTGTTTTCTTATTCCATGGAAGAGTATAGTGCAAAAGTTTAGAGAAATAACTGAAATTTGGATTGTCCATCTGGAGTTGATTTTTGAACTTTTAAGGCTTACTTATCACTGAAGCAAATGTGTTCCAGAAAAACTGCCTCCATTTGTGATCTTCTAATGCCTGACTATTCTTTTTTTCTTATTTCAGACCTTTTACCTTCTCATTTGGATGGCATTGGATGAGTGCCTTGAAAAGTGATTGACTCCAACTTTCTGTCTACTTTTAGTTTTATAGAAAACAATTTTTTTGCTCCAGCTACCTGGTCTCTTGGAGATTGCTTTCTGACAGTAACCTGGGAACACTGCAGCCTATTATCCTACAGGATCAAAGGACATGCTTTTTTTTTTTATTTTTTTTTTTTTTTTGCGGTGGAGTCTTTTCTAATCTTATATCAAGCATAGTAGCAGAGAATCTCCACACACAGAGCTGAACCCGTTGGGGCTTTATGATGGGTTATTTAGTTATTTTTTCACCTCAGAAAATGTAGCTTGAAAGATGGCTTAGGTTATTTCATGAGACATAACGGGATAAAAATGTGTACATCACTTTGAGATATATAGACAGCAGATGTTATATAGCCCTATGGTTGCTCTTGGGTCTTACATTAAAAAATTGTCTGATTTACCCAGGTACTTACAGGATCAGCTGGCATTTGCTTATATCCAAAACCACCTGGGTCCTTGCAACTCTTGCTTTCGGTACTTAAATTTTCCTTAATGAAGTTTTCTAGCAAACTAATGTCTGCTGTTGGCCATGCCTAATAGTGCATTGAAAAGAGGGTCACCAACTCTGGGGTCTGAAGTACACCTACTGGGGTCTGAAGTACAGCTACTCCTTCTCCTATCTGCTCCGTAACGTCTAATGTGAGACATAGCCCTGGAATACTGTAAACACATAGATCCCTGCCCCAAGGCGGATGTTTCACCTTACATCTTTCTATCCTGTGACTTAGTCATAAGAGCTGTCATTTTGGAGATGGAGACTGAGATTAGTTTTCTCTCTGCCTGAGAAGATTTGAAGCTGCATCTCCCATACTAATGGTCTGAATATCAGTCAATCAAATATCATGGGGAGAATAATCTTTTTCCCCTTTAGATTATACCAGTTCATACAGAAAAATTATTAACTGTGAAAATTTGTACAGGGAGAAGAGGAGGACATTACTACCTCACAATTCAATTACAAAGCTACAGGGGAAATGGGAGAAATATTTTGCTTCAGTTAACCTTATGTGAATATTCACTGAAATTATACTGGCACCGATACTCGGGTCTTCCCTTTTTGCCAGGTGGGTGGCACAGCCATCTGTGTTTCTGTGGATTTCCTAAGACAGCAAAGGCCCTAAACTGTTGGTGTTATACCATGCTTGATTCTGGTTACAAGGGTCAAGTCCCTTTGAGAATCTAGCACTGACTTTTTGCAATAGGTGGATGTTCTATAGCTAGTAATTATGGAAATTTTCTATTATAATTTGCATTTTTATATAATCCATTCTCCTAGGCGAGTAATGATAGCTCAGGATTTAATTATCACAAATGCATAGCTTTCTTGCCTCTAATTCTAGTCTGTTCTGCTACACCTGTCTCTCGTCTGCTAAGCTCACCTCAGATGCAATATGAATGGAATGTATTTATCTTCTATACCCTTCCATTCCTAAGATTTCTGTCCTCCATCTCAGTGACTATTTTGTTCTCTGAGCTTTCCCAGTTTGTTACACTAGTCTGTAAGCCTTCTTGGAATCTACATTTTTTTTTTCTATTTTATGTTTTTTTCCTCTAATCTAATGCTTTTTTTAAAAGTATAAATAAAACCATATGTTAGCACAAATAATTTTAAGCAATGTCTCTTCCCTCTTGAGATCCTTATTCTTATAAACCTTTTCTGAATGCCAAGTGAATGGGAAAGTCACCCTAAAGGAGAAGCTGCCAACAATGCAGAACAGAAATTTTGAACTTATTCACGTGCAACTAGGCCAAATCTGTGGTTGAAAAAAGAGTGCTGAAAAATTTTCTGATGACAGGCTATGTCATTCATTCTTGTCTCCTCTATTTTCTTATCAACGTGGCAGTCCTACAAAGCCAGTGTTTGGTTCACTCCTGTTTGTTCTCTTGTGCTTGGCTTAATAGTGCTGATTGATGCACAGTTTATGCAACTTTTTCTTTTATTTGAAACAGAGGTATCTCCTCAAAATAGCCAAATATTTCCAGCTCTTCAAACTATACTGTATTTTGCTATGTTGTTTATTCTTGGTGCATGCCAGTAGAATAACCTGCCTCTGGCACTATGTTACAGTGGTGAAAGTAACATTCTTGAGATCTGAAGGTAAACAACAACTGGTTGTAACTGTTGAGCAATGTGCACAGGTCTTAAAGTGTTGCACAAAACAAGACAGCAATGGCAGTCATATTATGCACTTCTCTTTCCTAAACCAGAATATACACAGGAAGCTTTTTTGTAAGTGGTGTCCTTAGCAGCTACCAAAGAATAAAATTATGAAGCTAAACTTCTTTGCTGAAATGATGTCCAAGACTAATTCATCTGTCACATGGCATCCTACAGCTGGACACACAACAGTTGTTCATGTGAGATCCCCCATGGGTGGGATCACTGCAAGTGATTAGTGTATAAAAAAAAATCCTGGTGTACTAAATACAAAAATACAGACCCTGTGTAGAAGTTCTTGCTGTGAGGCATACGTCTGATTCAAACCTGCTAGCCTATATGTTGTTAAATCCGGAGAGAAACGGGAGTATGATTTATGAAAATGAAGGTAGATAGCTAGGAACAAACAAGCAGCAATTTTCTTGGGATATAGCACTATGAGTGCAGAACACGCAATGACAGTCAGGTGGAAGGTTGTGGTAGCTGCTTAAAATCAACTTAGTTTAATCAGTCAAGCAGCATGTCTGTGAGAAACAAAACTGTCTTCTCAAACTAGGTTGGGGAGCAGGTTCCTCTGTAATGAATTCCACAGCATCGCCAGCCTCCAGCCATTAGTGCTGAGCTGATGGATTTACCCTACATTATCATGGTGAGCCTGAGGTTCAGATTCCAGCCTTCTGTATTTATTATGAATAATACTTGGAGATTTCAGAGTTTGGGAAAATTTGCAGCTGCCTTACACTAGGTGTGGGATCACTGGTAATTTAAGTAAGTGTATGAGTCCAAGCTATAATATGTCTGCATAGTGGATGAGAAGTGGTAGGAATGAAATGCTACTGGTGCTGCAGCATGGAGACCTTCCTCCACCTCTCTGTCTCTGTGAGATGTTAATATTGATAAGCAGTAATAACATCACTAACATCACACTGTTAGTATGGATGCAACAACCTGTCTCTTCAACAACACTGCTAGGAGTGGTAGGCTACTATGAGCACAAGTGAATGTCCACTCTGCATTAAATTCCCATAGAATACTAACCACCTTCACAGTCTCACTCTTTGATTTCAAAATGCTCAATCATCTGAGCCCAAGATACCCAAAAAGTCACCTAAAACTTAAAGCTTCCTTCCTCTGCTAGAAATAAATTTTCCACAGCAAGAGTGAAACTTGCATGTGTTGGAAGTAAAACTGTTGCTGGGTCAGACTGTGGTCATGATGGGACCTCAAAACCAGCTCAGATATCACTACAATTCATAATGGCATTCTACTTGACTGCTTTTGGTAAGACAGCTGAAATAGAGAAAACATACAGTAAGTAACTGAAAAATAAAACAACATGAAAACCTCATCTTCTCTGAGTAGCAAAGCAAGAAGCAGAGAATCTTCTATGATGACTATAAGTAATTTTGCTTAAGGTGTTTCTAGAACAACTACAGGTCATGTTGATTGAGGTTCTTCTAGAACATGTAGAGAACCTACAGGAGAAGAGGAAATTTAAAAATCTGAACACTATAATCTCTTGTGTTTCCTCTCTATTTGCCTTTTCATTTTTTACAACTAATGTATGTTCTGATGTGAAAAGTTTTTGAGCAAGACCACTTACTTACTGTCCTAAAATAAGGTATCCTTTTCTAGGATAAGTCACTCTGATTTTATTGCATCTCCAGTATGGCCTGGACTATTGACTATAATTACAGCTGCTAGAAGGTCTTTGCAGCAAGTAACACAATAAACAGTTCATGGCTCCTGGTTCAGAAAATTCTGTTTTCTAAATTAGAACTGGTATAGGGAAAAAAATCCTTCAAGAAAGCAGAATTCCAGAATCTCAGATTCCAAGATATTTGCATTCAATGGATGAAGAGGGCATGTGTTCCTGTAGACTCATATGGAAACACCGCCAATGTGGTCTTACACGAGACTGTGACACAGCAAGAGCCTGAGCTGCTGCACATGCAGAGTCTAGGAGAGCCTGAGGAAAATGTAACTCTAATGAATGCATCCCAGGATATAAGAATGAACCCATGCTAGTTTCTTTTCAGCTTGTAATAGAGATAATCAAATATTTTCAGGAGACCTCTAATCCTGTAAGATCAGGGCTAGGTTAGACAAGATTCAAGCACAAAGGAGACTGAATTAAAAGGCAATTCAAAAGAGAATTGAAGAAACTGAAGCTGAGGCCAAAGTCTCAGCAAAACCCACTTTTTTCTTGTAGCCTGGGGGCAGAGTCAGTGCTCTTTCTTGATAATAAAAAGTAAACAAAATAAAATGTGACAAGACATTCCTCTTGACAGATGGTTGAAATTTTAATACATGCTACTGATGATGCCATTTTAAAGGGGCCACCAAATCAGTGTGAACTCTTAAGCACATATCCTTTCAATTTTCAGTTTTCCCACCTGTGAAATGGAGGCAATTGAACTATATCTTTTTACACTGTTTTTTTTTCAGCAGCTAAAGAGACGTGAAGGTTTCTGTAGATCTTGTGAAATGGAGCAAATTGAAAGTAAGAGTTTTTAATATTATTGGAGGCGTCACAAGATAGGTGGGATGTGGGTAAGTGGCATGCTTATATTGCTGGTGAACAGAGACACGCAACTGGCTGTGTGACCTTGCTCTGGTAGAAGAAACAAGGAAGCCCTCTTACAAATGGACTCACATGTTCTAGATATATCCAATTTTAATGTATTTAATATTTTTCAGCATTTCTACCCCATTCAAAGAGAAGCCTGTAGCTAGAGCTGTGAACACTGAGCTAAATTTCAACCTGTGCAAGTAGAGGGGAAGACACAGAAACAAACTTCAATATATCTTATGTCTAGTTAATCACACAGTTGTAGAAAAGAGACTCATGTCTCTGCAGTCTCCTTAGACTGCTCCTCAGGCAGCATAAAATTCCTCTAATTTTGCTGTCTCCCTCATGCTGAGGCTAGTATTGTTCAGCTTATACTGGGCTCACAGGCAAGCTTCCAAAATAACACGTGCAGCAAATGCAGAAATGCATCTAGCAACAGCTGTTTCTGTAGTTACATTAAAGTTTTGGTGTCCTGTCTGCCAGTCACCTAGGACATTTTATTCTTAAATCACGTTTAGCTATCAGCTACCACGTCTTGATAATTCTATCACTTCCCTGAAAAATCTTGAAGACCTTTACCTCAATGAAAAATGAGCTCCCATTCAAGCCACTAGATATGTAGCTTTTCTTTTATGTGTTCAACCATAGCTGATATCTGAAAAAAGAAACAGACACAGTTGGTTTTTGCTGTTGTCAATTGCTCGAACACAGGATTTCAGTCCACTGCTATGCTACTAAGACAATTTTTGACAGCTAATGAAAGATGTTTTCTTCTGAATCAATTGGTGAAGAAAGAAACAAGTAATCTTGATTATTTTCCCAGGACAAGTAATATAATATGAATCTAGTTTTTCTTATCTTTTTCAAAGCTGCATCTATTTGTTTTACTTTGCTATTAGCAAATCTCACTCCAGAAGTTCTGGGTATTGATTCAGTTTCTATTAGCAGTGTGTGAGCTTAGTTGGCACAAGAGGTGATTAGATCCATTTCAGAGTAAGAGGAGTTGAGACATTATGTCCAGTGTGACCTTGGAGAAGTGTAGATGGATAGATTTAAGCCTTCTGCAGCACAGTAGTTGCTTCTTCACACTAAAAGCTGCAGCAGTTTCATGTCGGTAGTGTGCAAAGTTAGCACATTGCCATGGAGGATATTATTTTTCCCTCAAAATCCCACTATGTGGCTTACGGTGCATCCACTCTTACACAGCTGCTGCATTTCAGCTTACTGCTCTCCCTGGCCCTCTGCTCTTCCCAGAGAAAATCCTAATTCCTTCTGGTCTTACTGACTGTATGGGGTCTGGCTGAGATAGAGTCAACATCCCCATAGCAGCCCTCCCAGTGCTGAGTGTTACACTGGCAGCCAGCAGGGTGTTGATAACACAGCTTGGGAGGGGGCGGAGCCAGAACAGCTGGAGGGCAGGGAGGAGGAGGGGGCATTTGTTGCTGTGTTTGTCTCCAGGAGCAACTGTGATGTGTATGGAAGCTCTATGTCCCAGGAAGTGGCCAGACATTGCTTGCTGATGAGAAGTAGAGAGTAAGATCTTTGTTTTCCTTTTTTTTCTGTGCATGGCCTTGGCTTTTGCTTTAATTAAACTGCTTTTATCTTGACCCATGAGTTTTCCCCTTATTCTCCTCCTCTTATTTTGCTGAAGGGGGAGTGATAGAGGGGCCTGGTGGGCACCTGGCATCCAGCCAAGCTTAACTCACCACACTGACACATGGGGCATTCCATTTTCTATCATTATCAAGCATACCATCTTAGTGACAAAATTTCTTATTTTTGATTTAAATATATTTAAATATGACTACTTCTTCTGGTGAAATGTATTCCCCATTTTCTGAATTCTAGGTGTCCAGTTACAGATGGGAAATGTTCCCCAAAAGATTTTTGTAACTGATCATGAAATTGATAAGCTAAGCATTGAGGTTCTGAAGTAAAACCTATGAAAGTGAAAAGCAAACGAACAATTAAAAAAAGCCCCACTGACTTTTTTTAAGGCTCTAGATCTGACATGTTAAAAGCAGACCAGAAAGATACGTTTCTTCATTTCAATGATGAAATGAAATTAGCTGTTTATATTTGATCTCGGAAATCTCAACTGGGATAAACAAAGGTCTTCAGTCAAACCTGCATAGTTCACATCCTCATTTCTGAAGGACCCATAAAGATTTGCAACTAAAATACTAAGGTTGTTATGCATGAAGACTGAATCAAAATGTATATGTATGAAAATACCAGAAGAAAGAATAGAATGTAGTAAGAGAATACAACAAAGAATGTAATCAATTTTTAACTAAGGAAACTACAATTTTTAAATAAAATAAAATCTGTAAAGCATGAGAAATATGTTGTTTGCATCAAGACCATAAGCCTTTTGCTCTGATAAGGCCACAGCACAGGTGACTTCTTAGGAGAAGGCTTGTGCTCTGATAACAGGAGAAAAGCAACAAGCTGTGGCACACTGTGTGTCATCTCTCTCTCTACCCCATATTCCAACAGGAACTTTGTCTAAGATTCATGGATGATGAAGCAAAAAAGTATCCTGAGGTAAAAGATCATGGTACCTGATGCTGTTCCAGTTGAGTCTGAAATACCCTGGGTAATAAGGTTTCTGTATTTGTTCCTTGGGGAAACCAACTGATATTTAGTAGCCTGGCTTTATTAGGATTTTTTTCCTACTTGTTAATTTGTCATTCCCTGAAATGAAGCCTGGTGTTCACACAACCATACTTAAAAATCAGGAATATTTTAATTGAAGGAGAAAGCCCCAATGAGAGGTTGGACAGGGCTCTGAGCAACTTGATCGAGTTGAAGATGTCCCTGCTCATCGCAGGGGGAGTTGGACTAGGTGACCTTTAAAGGTCCCTTCTAACCCAAACTATTCTATGATTCTATGATTTTGTCATGTGATGTAATGTCATGGCTGTGACAATCTCGTTTTCAAAGTCTTTAGCACCCACCTGACTTCAGTTTTTATCAGAAAAACTCTTTGCTTCTTCTTCAATCACTTATTAACTATAGCTAGTGTATGCAAAAGCCTGTATACTTCAGTGTTTAATTTTTTTAGCCATGTTGTTAAGACCATAAGCTCCATGACCAAGAACCTGGTTCAGGGAATGATGTTCCCCAAATGTTTGGAAAAAAAAGCTAATTAAAGCATCTTGTTCTGGCTTTACTCATCTCCAAACATAATTACTGTAATGTACAAGTAAATGATGTAGTTATTGTAATATATAATGTATATTATATGCATGAGGCACATTTTAACTTTATTCAGCAGGCTTAAATTGAATAATTTCAATAGTACTTTCAACTGCACTTTTTATTACCTTTTTACTGTTGTGTCTTGTGTTCGAACTGTTGTTGCTGGAAAATATACATGCTGTGTAAATGGACCCTCTAAATGAACTTGACATGTTTCTTTTCATTCACCTGATTGCATCTGAGTAATTGGCACCGAACTCACACACTGCTCCTGTGGTATGGAGACGTAGATGTAACTGTCTAAGAGACTTGGCTGGTCAAGTTACGACTATGTAACAAGCCTCTGGAGAAAGGGTTTTTTTTTTTTAATCATATTTTTGGATGTTAGTGTATAAAATCTGCTTTAGCTCCATGCTGCAGTATTGGTGTCTTGGCAACCACTTGCACATTGCAAATTTGTTTACAGCCTAGCTACTTAAAATGGTGTATTATGTAAATGCTATTGGTTGCTATCAATATGTTTGGATGGGTAAGTAAAATGCAGACAGCTGTGTATTAAAAAAGCCCCGTTATGAGCCAGTTGGAACTAATTGCTGTTTTGCAGAAGGGCATGTTTTGCTGCACAGAACTAAGAGGGAAACTGGACATTGAAAAAAGACCTGCTAGACTTCTTGGCTCTTATGATTACTGGACAATGTACCCAAACCTCAGGAACAAGGGATGGTACTAATAAATTCAAGGATCCTCTTCAGTGTGGTCTACCATACTTGAGGTGGGTATATAAACTTTTAGAAACATAGAAATCTGATCTATATGTGGAGCTTAGAATTTAGTATTAAACTGAAGTCTGCTGGCAAACTGTTTCATCAAATCAGTCATGGTGTAAACTCCATTGACTATATACTGACTTGATTTCCAGTGATTACATAGTGGTTCCAGACACAAATTTAGAGATGTTAATATGTGGTCAGCTCAACCTAAGCCCCTTTGCTTCTTAGCAAATATATGTTGCATATGGCAGATCGTAAAATCCAGTGCTGCATAAAGCCTTCAAAATTTTCTTGAAGGTTACTGCTCATATTCTTCAGAGGCTATCAAAGAACTTTATAGGCACATATTATGGCTAAAATATTACCAATTTCATATGACTGAGAGTAGTGACTGTAATATCTCCAAAGGGTTAACATTATAATTATTTACATTGATGCAGTTGTTGGAAATGCACATATAAATGGGTATAATTTTAAATTATCAATTTAGAACAAATCTAGAACAGCCCAGACAATGCATGGAAGTCAGTGCCTACATCAACAAAATCTGAGCACTGTAGCTGTTACATATCCTATGTTTGGCAGCTGGAATGCGACATTACATGGGGTACACAAGGCTAAAAATTGCTAGGGTCAAATTCAATAGAGACTCCTCCAGGCAACACTTCCCATAGTTCCTTTTCTGTTCTGTGGTTTTGGAAGCACATGAGCAGATGTGCAGTTTGTTGGAGTCTCATAGGTGCTCAAAACAGTGAATACATCTTGCACTTGTTTTTTCTTGTACACAAGTTTATTTGCCATTTGTGTGCTTCACTGTATCAGCTTTTCTTTCCTTGGTATACACCACACAAAAAAAACCTGAGCTCTCAAATATTGGAGAAGGTAAACAATTTGCTCAAAGGCACAAAAGGAAATGGTGACAAAGCTGAAAAAAAGGCTGGGTGTTCAGACCCTCAGACCACTTTGCAATAACTTGTTTATAGCTTTCCTTTTCAGAAACAGCTTCAGCGCCACATATTCTCCAGTGTTTGTAGGTGAAGAGCTGTCTGCTAGACTGAAAGAAGTTAAATTAAAAAATAAAGACAATCAGTTCTTTATGATTTCTTGCAGGAAAGCTAACAACATATCTCAAACTTTCATACTTACATACCTGAAACTGGTTAATTTTGCTCCATATAAAACAAGAAATCAAGAGCTTGACAGTAATGAAAAATTCATTTTATTTATCTTTTTACAAGGCAGACAATTAGTAATTTTATGGTTGAAAAAGCTCATTTTTAAACCTTGCATGATGTCACCTTTATTAAAAAAATGAGTGCAACTTGTTCTGAATCTGTTCCCTTCTGAAGGGGGAAAAATCCTTCAAAACAAACAAACTGGAGAACTTGTTTCAGAAGATTTACTAGTCTTGTGAACTTACACTTTAAATTTGTCACCACAGCTAAAAAAAAAAGGAAAAGAACCTGTGTATTATCACACTAGGTTTACGTTTCAGTAACTGGCCTTTCTCTGCAAATGTTGTATGTCTTTTCATCTTTGAGAGGAAAATCTCCTTTCTTAACCATTCTCTCTAGTAGTAGCTCTTCCAGCCCCATGTTGCACTTGACCTTCATCGCTTCTGGTTTGAGTAGACTTGTTTGCAAAGGATACCCAGCTATTACACAAAAATATTGAAATGACTGTTCATTTGAAGCCCTTTCTTCCTGAATACAGCTCATGAGTTGTCAGATCCTATTTGACATCAAGAAAAGTGCTAAATTCAATCTCTGTGAGTGTCTACTGAAAAGGCTTAAATATTTTTTCCATGGGACCTTCTCCCCTAAGTTTCTTGCCCCAAAAACTGAGAAACTACATCCTTCAGAACTTCATGGTAAGACTTAATTTTCTCCTCTGTCTCTTTCTATTCCAAGAAAATAAGCCCAAGAGGATGCAACATAAAACCTTCTCAAAGGGGAAAAAAGAAATCACAGTAAATAAACATGATGGGAAAATATGAATAATAAGATTAAATTCCTGTCAGGGCATCCTAAACTACAAAGAACTGATGAGATATTTTACTTTTCTCTGCTTATGAGTCAGATTTCAGAGTTGATGATTTCAGCCTGGAGAAACCAGACTCTGAGCAAATCGTAATGCACATGCTGTACCCAAAGCCTTTTGATATTTCAATGGTGGGCTGCTCAGGGGGAATCCAAGCTGTTTCAGAGCTGCTTGTTTTGTCTCCCACCAGATGGTTGTGTTCCCCATCCTAGACCAAACAAGCTCTCTAGGATTTTTGAAAAGACAAATATTTACTGAAATTACATTTGCACACTAGATGGAATTTAATAGCTTTGCAGATTTTGTTGACCTGTGCAGCACATCGTCTCTTACCAGAAAAAGGAAGGTTTGTTAGTATGTGTACTGTCTGAATAGCTG